>WUAM01003095.1:0-27977 GCA_024336885.1 Actenoides hombroni
AGGGGGTGGGAAGAGGAGGGAGGAATCAGAAAACAATACTGAAATGCTAGATTTATCTCATTACCCTCATAGCAGTCACTGCTAAAATAAAGTTTACATATAGTACAAAAGTAAATGTGTTATACCATTCTGTTGGCTGAAGTACAGGACAAGCTATTTCACTCTTGGCGGTGGATTAAACTATGTATAAAATTAGAGAAGAGAAATCTTTTGTTTAGATATGAAAAATATGCAAGAGTGTAAATTTTCATGAAATGCAAGGATTTGAACCAGACTCCAACTTGAAGCCATTGCCCCTCGTCCTGTCATCTTTAACTAAGGCAAAGAGGTGGACCCCCACCTCCCTATAACTTCCCTTCAGGTAGTTGTAGAGAGCAATAAGGTTCCCCCTGAGCCTCCTCCAGACTAAACAATCCCAGCTCCCTCAGCTTATCCTCATAGGAGAAACTCTCCAGACGCTTCACCAGCTTTGTTGCCTTTCTCTGAATCCATTCCAGTATCTCAACGTCCTTCCTGTAATGAGGGGACCAAAACTGGACACAGTACTCAAGGTGGGCATGGCCGAGGCGCGGGCCGCCCGCGGCAGGGCGGGGTAACCGCGTCTGCCCCGGATCGCGGCGGGGCCCGGCGGCGGGCGGAGCGGGGCCGGCGGAGCCATGGGGCACCCGCCGCTGGAGTTCAGCGACTGCTACCTGGACAGCCCCGACTTCCGAGAGCGGCTCAAGTGCTACGAGCAGGAGCTGGAGCGGACCAACAAGTTCATCAAGGAGGTGATCAAGGACGGGAACGCGCTCATCGCCGCCATCCGGGGTGAGCGGGGCCGGGGGCGGGAAAAATAATGTCCTATTTTGTCCTTTGTAAATCCGTTGCCTTTAGGTGCCATTGAGGACTCTCCTTGCATTTCATTAATAAGCTGATCTTCCTAATGTGGGGCATGTTTATGCTAGCTTCATCTCATACGCAGGTCATGTCTGAGTACTCACTAACAACAAACACCACTAAAATACTGTAAGTAAGAATATGCCACAAAAGGGAACTTCTGCAATGTTTTTGGTAGTTGCATGCATATCTGCCTATATAATCTCTCTGTCCCAGCTTGCAAACCTTCAGTTTCACTTCAGGTATTGGGGGAAGACAGGTTTTTAATCAAAAGTGAACATAAACTAAATCACTGGAACTCTATGAAGATCAGAATAGATGAAGGTTAAATAATATTTGATTCAGTAGTTGTATTATTGCCTTAACTTTCATTAATGCACCCATTAATAAAGAGAGTTGCTTTACCAGACTGACACAAAGTTCTGATCGGTTTTGTTTCCCAACAGGGAAGCCGGTTTAATGTAAACATTGAAATTTTAAGGTTCAGCAAACAAACTAGTAGCAGTGAAAACAGGGACTTGTGAACAGCCTTTGGCCCTCTCAAAGAATAAACTGTGTAAGTCACTGCCTGGATTTGAGAGACTTGGCAGGAGACAGTGGCACAAAACAATTTTGACCGTGGTTAGCAAGATGTCCAGAAGAAAGATGGGACATTATTTCTGCAGCTAGTGAGACATTATATTGTGCCATAGGCAGGACAGCCTGGGTTATAGCTTACAGCAATTTCAGGCTAGATTTAAAGCAACACAGTTGCTGAAGGGACTGGGGAAAGGAAATAAAAAGATCTTCTACAGCAGCATCTCTTCAGTACTGTCAGGAATTATTTCTAAATCCTTAGTGTGTCTTTAGTTCGAGACATGGTGATCTCTAAAACTTTCTTCAGCATCATTTAATTCCAAAGAAAAATTGATAGAACATTCTGTTACCAGATTAACTCTTTCTTTAAGGGAACAAGCTTGCCCATAAATAATATTGTCTGTGGGGAAAAAAGGCCTCTGTCCTAGTGAGCAGAGGAATGCTAAAGAATGTGTTCACATTTTTTAAATCTGTTAATCATAGTTTTTCCGGCTTTTACACACAAGCCCTAAGACTTCTTTTTGTACTACTTCCATTGAGCAAACACAAGATTTGACATTCATGGCACTACAGAAATCAATGTGACACCAACTTTCGCCAGGTTTCTGGTAAAGCTGCTATAGTTGAGTCTATAAATATGGGGAATATGACTGGCTATCACTTTTCTAAGGTGATGGTGGCCCTTGCTTGTACCAACCTTTCTCTATCCACAGGAGGAAGCATGTTTCAGCACTTGGTGCTGTGTCAATACTTCAGTCACCGTACAGCAGAGTTGCGAAAGTATAGCCTTTTTGAGCAACAAATACATTTATTTTAATGTCACATTTCAGTTTTCAGTGATTTCAATGCAGGTATTTCCAGAGCAGGAGGAGTAATGATGTTTTCTTCCTCCTGTGTAATAATTGTGGTCCATTTCTCAGTATATACCATTTTTTCATTAATAGTAACTGATTCTGATGCATGCAACAAAACTTGAACAATAAAAAGGAAGAATAATAAAGAAAAAAGTAATTAAAAAAAAACCCAACAATTGCCATTTATTTGCAATAAAATGTATAACATGGATTATTTCCTTGTAAATGGCATATAGGAGCAGGGTGAAAAGAAACTGCTTAAATACACTAAGCATGTCAATTACTGCTACAAGCCACCTAAAGTAGAAGGTAACTGTAACAGAAGTTGTTGGAGGTTCTGGTTCTGAAATACTTATGTCTGCAAACATAAGATCATAAGAAAGATTAAATTATTGCCGCTTTGGTGACAAGAGCTCCTAGATCAGTAGCCAAGCCCACTTTCTTCTGTTACAGACTTTTTTTGCCAGTTCAATGCCCCTGCAGTAAAGTAAAACAGCTTAAACATTCAGTGTTGGTGCAAAATATCCCAGTAGATTTGCACTACTATGCAAGTTTCAGATGGTGTATTTAACCTTGTACTGTTATACAAGTTGCTCTTTGGGGGAGCACTACTGTAATTCAGCTTTTTTGCTTTAGTTGATTCAATGATGCACTGATTTCTTATTTTCTAATACAAATTTGAGTTTTGTGCAAGGAACCTGGACAATCTCACAATCTGAAGTTTGTTCTTATGTGATGATTTAATATTCCCCTCCTCTTTGAGGGGTGCCCAGCACCTTGGCCGAAGCAGCCAGTTTCTCCACCACCTTCTCTTCATGGGCCAGTTTATTCACAATATGGGGAGCACAAGTGCATGACTGATAGTGCAGTTAAGCAGGACTGATTCATTTACTGAAAGAAATACACTTAAAGAGTATACATTTTGTGGGGAAAAGGTATTTGAAAGCCAAGACTTTCTCCGTTGCTTTATGAGTATCTCCCTAGAGAACCCATTGGCACAGGGCCATTGCCTGATCTTGGAGGAAAACACTTTTTAAGTGTCTCCTATTTGCTTAGAAATACTTTAGCTAAAGTAGTTCTCCAGTTCTCTTATTTGAACAATGAGCTGAATTTTGACTGTACAGCTACAGTCTCTGCAATACTTGCTCTCATGTTGTACCATATGAAGTTTCTGTATAGCCTATAGATACCACATGTAAGGAATGCTCTTATAAATGTATTGTCTAACAACTGTGTTGATGAATAAAAACACTGATCTTTGAAAAGGCATCTTAAACAAGAAGTTTGTGTTTTCTGACCCACCTCTGACACCTGTGTTTACATTTATATAGGGAGAGTTCTATCCACCCTCAATAAAATACTTAGTTAATAACTTAAAGCATGGATTGGAATGAAGCACTCACCTTTACCCCAGTACAGACAGGCATATGCAACAAATACACAATTGTTTATAATAAAGTGAAGCAGCAGAGAGTGATGGAAAACCATTGCAAAGTATCCAGTACTGAGGACAATACTCAGAAGTGGACTACCTGATAAATTAGGAAAATGGGATTTGAACTCCTGTTCAGGAGAGATGTGCCTTCTCTGGGCTTTTGGAGGAGTCCTGTCAAGACAAGCAGAAACTATCCCTGGGTAGCCCAGGAAAGGGTGAGGAGCAGTTTACAAAACTTGTCTGCATTGATCCTAATGGCAAATTAAGTCCTTTCAATCATTTCTTGAAGAAAATAACAGCTCGTTTAATCATTCTAGAGATGCATGAGAATTTATACCCATGATCCAGGCAAACAGTAATGGGAAATTTCTTGAGTAATTCAGATCCTTTACAAAATGGAAGGATCAGGGTCCAGCTTAGAGGTTTCAACCTCAAAAGGAGATTGTATACAAGTGCTGTTACTTCTTTACTGGGCCTTCTTTCACAAGCCAGTTCCTATTTCCTGACAAAGAAAATACATTGTCTTGTCCTTTGTGTGTATATCTGAATACAAAACTGATTATATAAAAAACCCAAACCAACATATAATCAACAAAAAGAGTAGCATAAACTCCAATCTCCTTTCCTCCTGCTTTGTGCACTTTTAAACAGAAATAGAAAGATTCTTTGGGTCACATTCTTGTTCTTTCTCCACTCATTAAAGAGACCAATGTTCTCCCTCTCGCAGACTGTGGATGAGGAAGAAGAGATGAAAGAACAAAGAACTTCAGATGGGAGATTACTCACCCTTCGTCGCTTGTCTGTTAGGTCATCTTAGAAACAATCAGACCAGCAAAGCTATTACTGCAATATTTGTCTATTACCATCTGCTACATTTATCTCTTAAATAATACCTCCATAAAACCATACAAAGGGACCATCAGATTGTCAACAATCTTATTTGTTTACATGGCAGCATGGGAAGTCTTTTCATCTCAGCTGGGGTCACACTCACCCACACCAACAGCTCAGGGGAGAAAACAACCCTAGTGTGGATGTCATCCAGCATGGTTTGGGAATGAGAGGAGGGAGAAGACAGACTACAGAAATTTAATGTGATAAATAAAGTGATTTCTTTTGCTTCAGCTGGCTGGGTGTGGCAACAGGCAGATGAGTAGTCTGAAAACTTTGGGAATCCCTCTCCAGGGACCATAGCAGGGACTCTTCCAGCAGGTGTAGGGCAGAACTCCACATAGCAGATTTTATATGCACTCATTTACATACATACACCCATATATTTTTAAGTGTCTGTAAACTCTACTCAGTATTCTAATGGATTGAATGCTATAAGAAAAGATTTAAAACTAGAATAGCATGATCCGCTTAGTTACAAATTTCTTTTCTCCTCCCTCCTCTTTCCCTCAGAAAACTTTGTAGACAAAGGAACAGGATAAATTAGGGTAGTCACATATAAAACTGAAAATGAAGGGGACTTTGTAAGAAACCGTATGTGCTTCTGCCTCATCTAAAGCTGCCTTAGCATGATAATTTCCTAAGCAAAGTGTCTCTCTCAATTTAGAATTTGAGAGGAGATCCTAGAAAACATATTGCTTCAGCAGTGGCAGAGTGGAAGCTCTCTGTGCTCTGTCAGGTATGTTTTTGGATATGGACAAGAATATCAGGTCAGGAACTTTCCATGTACCCATTGGTTACATTTGCTTTAATACTAAACATGGGGTCCTTTTTACTTAAAATAAATAGATAAGAGTACTAGGGAGCATCTATGCAATCAGGGTGAATAGAAAACTTCTGATGTGTTGGTAACGTATTGAACTCAAAATGTCAATCAGCAAAGCTCTGTCTTCTGCATATTTGGTCATATTTGGTAGTTCAGACAGAGAAGGAGATGAAAGTGTCAGTTACCATCCTGACTGCTCCTCCTTTTCCTCGATTTTTTACCAAGGAAAGCACTCGCACTTTTTCACTTCCATATTTCTTGCAGTATTTCCTTGCAACCTGACAGACACATAAAAAACAAGCATAAAACAAGAACAGGAATCAAGATAGAAGTTTACATGTTCTCACCTCCCCCCCGTGGATGGACCCACGGACAGACCCACGGACACCTGGATGGACCCACGGACAGACCCACGGACACCTGGATGGACCCACGGACAGGTTGATGGACCTATGGACATGTGGATGGACCACAGACGGACCCACGGACACCTGGATGGACCCACGGACAGACCCATGGACACCTGGATGGACCCACGGACAGGTTGATGGACCTATGGATGTGTGGATGGACCCACGGACAGACCCACGGACACCTGGATGGACCCACGGACAGGCCCACAGACCCCGGGGTGGCACCGGGGTGATACTGGTGGTTTCGCACCGGGGTGATGGTGGTGGTCTGGCACCAGGGTGGTGCTGGTGGTGTGGCACTGGGATGATGGTGGTGTTGTGGCACTGGGGTGATGCTGGTGGCATGGCACCAGGGCAGTACTGGTGTCGTGGCACCGGGATGATGCTGGTGGTGTGGCACTGGGGCGGTGCTGGTGTTGTGGCACCAGGGTGATGCTGGTGTGCTGTGGCACTGGGGCAGTGCTGGTGTCGTGGCACCGGGGCAGTGCCGATGGGGTATTAAATCCTATTCTATCATTCCCTTTGCTAGCTCAGTATCACCTCTCCCAAAGATGTTAATACAAATCTCATGATACTCTGTACCATCTTTTAGCCCTATGTGAAGTCATATTACCACACAGGAATTTCAGGTTCCAAATAAAAAGAGGTTCCTGGCCTTCCTGGATACATACAACTGCTTTGAAGTATGGTTTGTAAGCACCTTTAAAGGGAAAAAGGGAAGCATCAAACAAAAAGTAGCTACTGCCTCCTATTTGAAAACAAACAAAGCACCATTTAACGTCTTGTACTTTGTAATAAAACCTTCTGACTGGCAGTGCTATTTGTTTCAGTGTCCACTCCTTCTGGTATCTAGAACTGGATGTTTTCAGTTGTTTCATGAGCTAAAAAATTAATGCCTCAAACAGATGACAATGACATTCTGACATCAAAACAGATGACAATGACATTCTGACATCAGTGACTGCTTGTGCCACATACAGGATTGTGGCCCCAACCTATGTAATGGAAGTTTTCTACCCAAAGCCTAATTGTGGAACAGGCTCAAGAGCTGCTACTGAAAAATTATTCCTGCCTTTCTCATATTGAGATTTCAGAAGTGAATACAGTGTCCTTTAGGAACACTCCTGCCAGGAGAACGTACAGGGAGGGCTTTGACGTTCTTGGCCATTAACAGAGTGTTCTTCAAATAAAGCTCCAGGTTGCGTTAGGCTTCCATCACCCTAGATTTTGTTCCAAACTGTTCTAATTAATGAGTCACTATCACATTATGAGAAATATATTGTACCTACTGGTTTTCAGCTGTATTTATTTGTCCATGTCAGTCAATTTTTATTTCTTTTTCTTTCTAGTTCAGAATTAATTCTTACTTCATCATTACACACATGTTTACATGATTATGATTATTATTGCATGATAATTATTTTACACGATAATGTAAAATTATTATTACATTATAATGATTACATTGCAAACTAGTTACATTGAAAGATTAGGAGACTACCAACCTAAACCAACTGATTTTGGATATGTGAACATGCTGAAAAACTCTCCTAGATAAAACCTTACTAATTTTACAGTAAATAAAGTTTTCATTTCTATTCTACTTCCCGTCCAGCCCGTAATTTGGGTGATTGCTGTGATACATAGGAATGTTGCCCAGATCCTCCCCAACAATTAACTTATAGGTGGCACAAATCACCTATATTTGAGTCATCATCCCTAGAGGTATTTACAAGGCACACAGATGTGGTGCTGAAGTTCAGTGGTGGACTTGGCAGTGCAGCTTTAATGGTTGGACTCAATGATTTTAAAGGTCTTTTCCAACTGAAACGATTCTATTATTCAGTTTAAGAAATATCTTTATGCACTTCAGAGTCTATGTATACTTTAAATGTAAAATGAAATGTGTTGGTGCATTGAAATTGTTTGATATGTCTCTCTGCTCGGGCCTGAGCTGGGATGAGATCCAAACCAAACCATGCGAGATCCCTGGAGGGAAAAGTGAGATGCAAATTGGAGGTAGAGGAGTCAGTCTGAGCTTTGGTTTGGCTTTGTGTCTGGCCGTGTGCCAGCTACGGATGAACAGCGGTAGGACAAATATTTAGGAGCTGCTGTACAGCCTATGGAAGCTTCGATTCCGTGTCATGCATTACAGCTTTTAAGTAGATGTAACAGCATTTATTTTTAAACCTTGTAGGCTAATATAGAATTATCACTGTAGTTCATGTGACACTAATTATTATCCAATTATTTTACATATAGAATATTTCACAGACAACATAAGTGTTCTAAATACTATTACACTGTGCAAAATACAGTGTTGCATGCTCAACTGCTGTGGCAGTTCTGAAATAATTGAAAGGAATAATTAAATATATTTGTGGGAATGTTTCCAATAAACCAGATCAGTGCTGTGGAATGAAATGAAATCCTGTGTTGTACACATGTATTGATTTTAAAAAAAGAATTGTAATAGTTTTACAGATCTTATTCCAAAAGGCTATTTAAAGAATGAGGAAAAATATTTTCTCTAGAATTTTCTTCTAGTTCTAATACTAAGATTACTTATCTTCTGCCCTAATATCATTAGTCACATTTTTCAGTCTGAGTAACTGACCACTTCCTAGCTTATGCTGTATCCTGTGTCTTTTTGGAGGCCAGGAAAAAGCTCACTTTAGAAGCTCAGATTAAGGAAGATAAGAAATTGCAAAAGATTGCTATAACAGCAATAGTATTTTCGTATTTGCAGCAGGGTGTTTTACATTCAAAAAATCTGGAGGTCTTGTGCTGCTTAATGCTGTATTCTTTTAATATCAAATTCACTTCAGTGTATGTGACATTAGTAACCAGGCAATTGTGCCTTAGCTTTCTTCTGAATTGTCACTTTGATCACATCATGCTTTAAGGAATCCATTTGCCACCAAATAGGAGTTGCCCCTCTGACCTTGAAAAAGAATATTGTCCCTTCCCACTGCCGTAATCACTTCTTTGCCCTCTGATTATTACCCCCTTTTAGTATTTCAGGTGGGTAGTGATGAAGTGAGTAGAAGGACCCCAGAAAGAATTAAGAGATTTTAGAGCCTTGGGACAGATGCTTAAGGGATCAGGAACACAAGTTGTGTTCTCTTCTATCCCTTCAGTGGCAACTGTGAAAGAGGAAATCAATAGGAAAAGGCAACAGGTCAACTCATGGCTTTGGGACTGATGTTACCAGCAGGGCTTTGGATTTTTTGATCAGGGGCTGCTATATAACACACCCGGCTTGCGAAACCTTTACGAAGTCTACTCAGGAGTTTGGGGTGAATGTATGCTGCCTTAGATGCTGTGTAGCAGACTGGGTATGAGTAGGTTAGGTAGAGGTTGATGGAAAGCAGCTTAATTCAAGTGTCATCTCTGATTTCCAGTGTAACAGGGAAGGCTGTAAGTGGGAGTGATTTGCATATACAGTAATTGGGGAGAGTAGAAGGAAGAACATTTACTGACGGATTTACTGAAGGATGTTATTTTTCCTTGTGTTGGCTTTTGAGATTGTAAGGTGGATTTTGCCCCACATTTCAGAACATTTTTTTGCTAAACATGCTCCTTGAATCTAGCTGGGGATTTCAGCACATTGAGCCATCGAGCTGTTGAGAAAGCACAGCCAAAAATGAGAAGTATTTTCAAGAGCCTTGCTATTGCTGCTGGGAGAGGTGCCCTGCAGAGGCATTCAGATTGCTGATCCACAGGCTTGGGAGGTATCAAAATAGCACCTCTGCTGTAGAGCATCTAGATGCAGAAGAAAGCTTGGCAGCTACAGAGAGCAGTGCCCTGGAGGACATGATATCCACCAGCAGTTGGAATCCTCTCAGGTAACTGGAAACATGTACAGAGAGGTATGAACAGATCCCTCTGGCTCTGTTTAGTGCCACAAGAGAGATGCCATTTATCTGACACATCACAGACACCTACCTCTAGAGAAGTGGAATTACACCCAGCAGGCATGGCTGGTTTTTTGTCCTAAAACACCCAATTTCACCTGGTTTTGGAAAGTAGAGCTGTGCCCAGGCAGTAAATCTGGATGGCCCCAGAGGGATCCCCTGCCCTTCCCTCAATAACTGTTCAGACCTTAATTTACCCCATAAATAGAGTGACTGTGGGCGAGCAGGGAGCAGATCCAAAGACTCATTTGGAAGACTCTTTTTAGAAATAGTTACAATATACAAACAGCAAGATTTCCATCTTTCTCTGTTCTGTTTTTGTTTTGAACTTTTGGAGTCACTTATAAAACACATGTTTTTTAAATTGCTCAGATTAAGACAGAAAGTAATGATCTATCTAATTTAGGAAGATGTAATTGTTTGGAAAATAGTATTTGTAGGTTTTATATTCATTCTTATGTCGCGGCACTTTATTGAGGGAACTTGTCTGAATTGGAAATGACCTGGGAAGAATGTGAAGGTGTGCAGCTACAAGTATAAGAACTAGCAATTAAAATTAGTAGGTTTCTAGAAAAATACACCACATTAAGAATGACAATTGCAAATATAGAAGACAAATAGTACTGAAGAAGAGTGGAGTTAAATTAAGATAAATAAATTTCTCCATCCACTAAATAGTTATTTACATGATTAAAAGAATTAATGTTATTAAAAAAAACTAACTAAAAAAAACACGAGGTAGTTGAGTCACCATCCCTGGATGTGTTTAAAAGCCATATGGATGTGGTGCTTGAGGTATATGGCTCAGTGGTGGACTTGGTAGAGTAAGGCTAATTGTTGGACTCGATGATCTTAAAGGTCTTTTCCAAGCTAGATGATTCTAAAATTCTCTCTTTAAGGTCTCTTCCAACACAAACTATTCTATACTTTCCTGAGGTGTCTCTTCCAATCCTAGGGGGAGCCTAGATAGCATTTTGGAAAGTTTGGGGTATTTTTTCCAAGAACTAGAGCTGTTAGCAAGGGGAGGAATAAAGTGAATCAGCAGTATGTTCTGACACTGAACTGTGGTGATTCTGAATGACAACCGGCATGCTCAGGATCGGCAGCTTACGGTGTTTCACAGTTAGTGGGCAAAGAAGTTCCCTAGTTCCAAAGAAGTGGGCAGCCTTCAGGCAAGCTTTGAGAGGATGCTGGCTAGCTGAAGTGCACTGCGGGTAGGCTGAACGTATGGCAGAATTGCACAATGAAGGATCTCAAAACTAAATGAAGTGCAATAAGGGGAAAATAGTTTTAGGGAGAGGTGATGAAACCAGGGCTATGACAGACCACTTTCACAGGATGGAAATGAAAATCACAGAAGACCTTTCTGGTTAAGTAGCCAATCTCCTGAAGCACTTCCTTCATTAAGAACTGGAATAACTGCCACACGTTTTACAAAGCCCTGATCATAGTATTATCATGGTTAGGGAACTTAAAAATATTATTTAGGCTCCACTGGACTTGGTTAGCCCATACCATTATCAAAGCCCTTTTACAGGATTCCCTTTTCCACTTTGACCAACTCCTCAGCTCTGAATGCAGAGGCAAAGGCCCAGCTGGTTACTGCAGGTTCCCTGCTTGTATCATCTGTATGGAAAGATGCTCTTGTAACTACACTGAAGAGACCACCATTAATCAGAGTGCAGAGATCAGTCTAATAAAATGATGATGTCACAATAATCAGAATATTTTTTAACTGACTAGCACCAATGCCCAGATGTGCACTCAGATAACAGCAATCAACAGTAATTTTTTCTCCAAAACATCCAACTCTTTTTTCACAGGAGCAAAAAAATTCCAAAATTATCTAAAAAAACCCCACATTTTCTTTGTTTTCAAACTTTGCATAGGAGCTTTATAAACTGTTTGACAGCTTGAGCAGAAATCTCCTAGGAATGATCCAGACACCTCACTTTCATAAACTCTAATTCTACAGAGAGTCTGAACACCATTTCCTAATCTGAATTTAACTTTTTTTATTATTATTATTTTGAGCACTACCTTTTTATCTGTCATCTTGACTACGAAGCAAAATTACTGTCACACAGCCTATTTTAACCACTGTATTTTACACTATTTTCGCTTATTAGGCCAAAAATGCACTTTTTCCAAACAACCTCTCCTGTAGGCTAAATTAAAGGGCTCAGGAACCCTTTAATTCGTTCTCGTTATTTAGAAGTCTCTTAGCTGCAACTCTTCAGCCTGAATATGCTTTGCAACATCTGGCTTGTTAGCTACACTACGATTTTCAAGATCCTGTGAACGTTTTCACGGTAGATCAGAAACATCCATTTCTTCCGTTATGTGTCTCATAGCTGGAACTCTTCACCCTGAATATACTTTTCAACCTCTGGCTTGGTTGGAGACACTGATTTGCTAAACCTTTACACTCACCTAAGCCTGCGTGTCACTTTGAAAGATGTAAGTCTGTTTGTTTCAATAAAGCTGCACGGCTCAGTTTAAAGATTCCTGCCAAATTTCCAGCTTCAGCTCTGTTTAAGCAGAACGTTGGCTTTTCTCTTGCTAGAAAGATCTATGTAGAACACCAGTAAATCTTCCCTTCAATAGATGAGAACTAATGACGTAAATGGTTAGCAATCAGAAGGCTGTGATGTCATTTAACAGCCAACAAGTGGAAAATAGATTTCATAAAATTAGTGAGACAGAAACTCTGTTTTTCACATTTCCATGTTCCTGAACTTCTATCAGAGAAATAGATAAAGGAGAAGCTGAGTACTATTACAACACATTGAGTTTATCTTAGAATTGGGAATTGTCACACTAGACCACACATCCATTGCCTACTTAACAACTTGGCTTAAATAAAAATGAAAGCCAATATTTTAGAAATGAAAAATAAGCACTCCTTTGGGATATTATTACATAGTTGGTAAGAGTTCAGTTATGTATTGCTATAGCTGCCCCATAAGTGCCCCATAAGTGACCCCCAAAGTGCCCTGTAGCTGCCCCATAAGTGACCCCGTAAGTGCCCCATAGCTGCCCCTTAAGTGACCCACAAGTAACCCTTAAGTGACCCACAAGTAACCCCTAAGTGCCCCATAAGTGACCCACATGTGACCCCCTAAGTGCCCCATAGCTGCCCCGTAAGTTGCCCCTTGAGTGCCCCCTAGCAGCCCCCCAAGAGCCCCCCCAGATGCCCCCTGGCACCCCCCCAAGCCCGCCCACCCGTTACTTAGATTTGAGGCATGAACACTTAAACTTAGCTTCATTCTCTTTTTCTTTATTTGTTGGTATTTGTGTTTTGGCCAAAAACATAGGATTTAGAAATTAAAACAAACTTGCCAACTGAGTTGAAAATAAATTTCAGATGCCCAAAGCTGTTCTTTCCCCATGGATATCATGTAAATGACTGGCAACACTTGCTAGAAGTTTGTTTTGGATTAGTGCTTCAAGTGGTGCAGAATTAAATTTAAGCTCATCAAGAAGCAGCAATTCTATTAAACCTTTGTTGCAAACCCCCCCCCGGCGGCCCCGGGGTTCGGGTGTTCTGGGGAAAAAAGGGACACCTGGGATGACCCCCCCCCCCCCCCCCAAAAAAATACTGGCCGAGGATGTGGTCTGGCTGGAACCCCGAAAGCATCTGGCACCGTCCCCCGGAGATTCCTACTGGGAAAAGTGGCTGCTGGTGGCCTGGATGAGAACACGATGTGCTGGATCGGGAAGGGTGTGGAGGGCGGGGCCGAGGGGGGGGGCAAGGGGGTTTAAAGTGGGGGGGGGGGGGGGCAGAAGCCCCTCCAGGGAGGCGCTTTCCGCCCCAAAACCTCTTCAGAATGCGCCTTTCCACCCCAAAACCCTTTCCATGGAGCCTTTTTTCACCCCAAAAGCCCCTCCAGGGAGCCCCTTCGCACCCCAAAACCCCCTGGAGCCGAGAGGGTGGGTGCAGGACGTGCCACTCCCAGACACCCCCGCGCGCTGGGGACAGTGGCTGGGGTGTGGACACGCTGGGCACACGGTGCCACCGCCCAGGCTGTTGCCAGAGCCCAAAGCTCTTTATTCGATGCCTCCCACCCTGCCCCATAGCTTCTAATTCTGCCCTCTAACCCTGCCCCATAGCCTCCCACCCTGCCCCACAACCTGTATCTCAGCCCCACAGCCTCTAACTCTGCCCTCCAACCCTGCCCCACGGCCTCCAACCCTGCCCCATGGCTTCTAACCCTGCCCCATAGCCTCCCACCCTGCCCCACGGCCCCCCCCCCCGCCCCCCAACCCTTTTCTCCGCCCCCACGCCCCCTACCCTGCCCTCCCACCCCGCCCCCCTGCCCCCCCCCCCGCCCCCAATTCATTTACTAAATAAATTTAAAAATATTGAAAATCATAACTTTCCCTTTGGCTTTCATATACCCAAGGAATTCAGAGTTACCTACCATGTTAATGGCTATGTTGAAGTACTATTGTGGTGTAATAAGATCAAAGCCTGGTAAGTATCTTTCATGTTTTCTCTTTCCTTGACTATACAGACATCGTATTTCTGCATTACATGCTGCAGATAGTAGATACAAGTCTATGAACAGTCATTGTTGGGATGTTTTCTAACCACAGTTAGTATTCCAAGAGACTGTTTTTTCAATAGCATATTGCTGCAGTTGCATGTTGAGGAAGGCAAAACTCCATGAAATTTATTCCTTCAGCTTCCAAAAATCCCTTCCAAGGCTCAGCTTGACAATCATCTTACTACAGCAAGTGCTTCAGCTACATGTGTTTTCCTCAGACCCCTCCCAAGGGCATGTGAGGAGTTGTATGGAAGGGTAATCGGGGTGACTGGTTCCATCAAAAGCTTGCATTTAGCTCTGTTCTCAGAGTTTGTGTCCAGCCAGGGACACAAGAGGTGGCTTGCCAAAGCACTTTGTCTAACAAAGCAATGGTTGAAGTAAAAAAAAATGTTATCTTTCTCATCAGGATAGTCTCAGGGAAGTCCTATGGATAATACATTTATTATTTGCCTTTAAATGGATAAAACCAAGTTATTTTATCTTGCAATATACAGTAGAGTTGAAGTTAACAGAGTATTTATGGACTATTTTTAATTCAATTCACATATATTTGTATTAAAAATCTTTGACATAATTTACACCATTTAATTTACACAGCTGTTCTACCCCTTAATTTCAACTTTCAATCACTTCCTTTTTAAGATTAAGAAGAAAAAAAAGAGAAAAAAAAAAGGTGTTTTTTACTTTAGGGCAACAAATAGCAAAATACTTCCACATCATTAAAGTAGTGTGCTTTAGATTTGCTGCAGAATACATTCACCAAAACTACACTGTTTTCTTTTCAGAACTGCATTTTTACCAAACATTGGTTTGTTCACAGCCCTGATAAAAATAGGAAAATGTTGCAAAAACACGTAAATTACTGTACAGTGAGTCCTAAAGAATAATATATTTGAATGGAAGTCGGGCAGATCCTAGGGGGTCAAAGCCGCATTCATAGGGGGAGAGTTTTTCTGAGTCCGGTTTAATTTGTGCTAGTCAAAAGTTTAGTAAGGTTAGGATGGTGCTGAGGATGAAGGATAGGGTGAGTATAAATGTTAGTGTGTTGATTGCCCATCTCTGGGGTTACACCAGATTTTAGAGATTGGAAGTCAATTGTAATGATTATACTAGAAGGGCAGGAACCTCATCGGTAGATAGTTATGTAGAGGATTAATCGTATGAGGTCTATATATCAGAAATTGAAGATGATAAACGGTAAGGAAGATTTCACGCTATTCAATGAAACTTTTTGCTTTTCTTGTGTCCCGAATAATGGTGCGTGCAGGGCTTTGGGGAGCGGGGGGAGGTTTATATTGCATTAGGCGAGGTGGATTGGGAGTAAATTCAGAGAGAAACCTTTGAGGATGGGGGAAGGGGGTGCGAGGATTTCCAACGAAAAAGAGTAGTGATTTATGAAGCACGGTCTCGACTAGTGCATTTTTTAATTATTTTTTAAAAGACTTTTTATTAAATGCTTTTGTCATCTGACAACTTAAAAATAAAATTAATGCTTTGTGGAAACACAAATGATGTCCAGCCCCTTTTCTAGCACTAACCATTCTAGCTCCGAACACATCAAAGCAGCCTGTGCCATCTGCAGCATCAACAGATTTGCTCCCTCACTTTCTGAAACAGAAATAACAACCCAGGCTCCTTTTGAGGCTAATGAGGGCTGCTCCCTGCTACTGGACTCCTAGAGTTGTGACCTCTCCTAGAGCAGACCTCTGCTCCAGGTGACTGTCATACTGAAAGGATAAATCACTCGTGCGCGGCCTGGGCCCCTAAGCTGCAAACACCCCCCTCATCCGTCCTCCTCCTTCTCTTTCTCAGCACGTTTCCCCTGAGCTTGCCTTGGCGGGGAAGAGGGTGGAAAACGCACGAGTCTCTCTTTTTTTTTTTTTTTCTTTTTAACCCCCAAAATGCCTTCACCTCTCGGGCGATGGTGGCGCGAGGCAGGAGAGAGGCTGGCTGGCTGATGTGCGCGCTGGCGGAGGTCGTGCTGGCTTGCACGGCGGGTGGGTGTTCTCCACAGGGAAATCACACGGTGGAGTCCAAGGTCAGTGTTTTCATCTCTGCTACAGGTGACAAAATAGGGGTTGGGCAGCAGTGAACATCCTGGAGCTGGTGGCTGTGTGTATGGTAGTGAAGAAAATCTACAAGCCTGTGAACTGACTAGATGTAAAACTCCAGATCATTGTTGTTATGGCAAACTTCAGCTCAGGAATATAATCTATAATCCTTTTGTCTGCAAAGAGGAGCAGACGTGGGTGAAGAGTAAGCAGAGAGTAAAAGGAAACTAGAGGGTGACAAAGGATGGGAAGTTCCTGAGAAATAAGCTTCAAGTGCAGCATGTACTTCTAAAGTTCTCTTTCTGATGTGAGAACAGAACTTTTTTTAGATTTGCAGTTGGAGGCTGGAATTTGGGATCAGTGACAGGACTGACCTGCAGAAGACAAATCGGATGTGTGGAAGGGTGAGATTAGAACATCCACAGAATTAAGTCTCTTAATGATATGGTAGGTGATGTGAAATTCTTGATCCCAGCTTCTGGGCAGTGATACTATTTTTCTCTTTCTGTCTTGTGAGTGAAATCTGTTGAACAACAGTTTGCACAAAAAATTAATAATATCCATGAGAAAAATCATTTCCATTCTACCCAGAACTGTAGAAGGATCTAATAAACTGTTTCAGTGCTTGAAACCTGTAGCTATTTTGTGACACAATGAAACTCACTTAAAAGATCTGCTCTGTAGTAAAATTTAAGGGCACTACATTCCAAAACAAAGCAGATTTAGGAAAAAAAAAAAAAAAAGAAAGAAAGAAAGAATGTTTACCTGGCTCCAGAACTGTGCTTCCTTAATGTTACTTTAACCAAAATACTTTGCAGTCAGTTTAGCCACAGACTGGACTTACTGGTGGAGGTTTGATTCCTAATTTCCTTACTCTTCCCTGTGTTTCCACTGGTACCTCTTTCCTAACAAACCTCCATGGTGAACTCTGGTTGCTGCAGGATTTCAGATGTACCATGGGACAGTAGGTGAGTCCAGATCTTGGTATGGGAGAATGGGGTGTCCATTCTGCATCACCTATGAATCACCACTATTCTATGGCAGCTAAAATTTTGGTTTCTAACTAAAGAGAACTGGATGATTCTGAGCTACCAACAAAACGTTCACAGGAGCCAGAAAATCTTAGAGTTGCTTACAAGCTAGAAGCAGCAAAGTATATTCAGGATGAAGAGTTGCAGCTAAGATACTTCTAAATAACGAGAAATGTCTGTGACTGAGCTATCGGGAAAACGTTCACAGGAGACTGAAATCCTGCTGTAGCTAACAAGCCAGAGGTTGAAAAGCATGTTCAGGCTGAAGAGTTCCATCTAAGGGACGTCTAAATAACCAGAAATGTGTAGGTGATGAAAAATGACATTTTAAAAAACAAGTCCTGGGAAGCTTCCAGGTGAGCTCTTTGGGGTGACTTGGTCTAGGTGATCCTGCTCAGGCAGGGGGGTTGGACTAGATGATCTTCTAGGTCCCCTCCAACCCCTAATATCTATGAATTAATTATCCTTTTATATCAACCTGCATTTTTATTTCATGCATTTGCATGCAGATGTAAATATGTGTATGTAGTGGGACACACAGCCTCAAGTTAATCACTACATCCAATTAATTTTTCAGTGGCAGAACTGGCACAGTCAGAGGCCAGACAGCTCACAGCTAAGCCACTGCAGATTCCCTGTCTTTGAAACAGTTAATATAACATGCCATTCCTGCTTTTAATCTCACTTAATACTCATTTTTCTTATTTTTAGAAAGTCTTCATTCTGTCCATTTGTGAAAAGTTGCTTTCTCTACCCATATGTCCTCTTTATATTTGTCTGGGTTTGTTAATATACTTTATATACATGATTGAAAATGGAGAGACACTTTTAACAGATATGCAAACGGATTTATACCACACATTTGTTCTCATAGTGAAATTAGAATTGATTCCTTAATATGGAGGTGTGAGATGTCACTATTTACTTGAATCTCTTCTTAACACACCAAGTGGCATAGTCTTAGAAAAATTTGGTAACTGTTTTTGTTTCCATAACTTTTATTTTTTGTCTCTGTGCAGGTTGTAAGTGCTTTAAAATGTAAGTAAGATACTCATTCTCATATTCATGATCTGCTATCTTGAGATGGCCACATTACAGTAAGAGTTTGGGAGGAGAAGGCCTGTTGATTTCTGTTTGGGGGGGGGGGGGGGGGGGGGGGGGGGGGCTGGTGGGAGCGGGGGGGGGGGGCGTCACAGGGAGTCACACGGGACCAATCAGGGGGCGTGTGCGGGGACACAGGATGCACACACGTGTTACATGTGACCACACATATCACTGGGAGAGGCCTAATGTGGCCATGAGGTCACACGTG
The DNA here is from genome assembly GCA_024336885.1 of Actenoides hombroni. Lineage (NCBI taxonomy): Eukaryota > Metazoa > Chordata > Aves > Coraciiformes > Alcedinidae > Actenoides > Actenoides hombroni. Next base: position 18,736 of record WUAM01003095.1, read on the forward strand.
TGTCATGGGCACCGGTCTGGGGTGGCCACACGTGTCACATGGGCTGCATTATGGGATGGCGGGGGGACACGGGAGGAGAATGCGTGTTACAAGGGATCACAGTGATTAAAAATACAAATACAAATATAAAATACACATACTTTGTGGTATGAAAGATTGTGATTGTGTCATTCTGAAGGTAGTCTGATATAGTATAAAAAGACACTGCTGAATTAATTAAGCTATAAAGTTTCATAAGCAAAGCTATGTTAACAATGTGGTGCTGTTTACTATTTATATGAAAATTATCAATACAATTTGCAAGGGCATTTTAGCACAATAATAGGAAAAGAAAGAGGAATAAGATTTAAAAGTTACCACAAGAACTAGAACTATCACCTCAGCGGAAGCCCCGCCCACTCACCGATGCCGTTGCAAAAGGCCCAGCCCCCGGAACGAGGCCGAGACGACGCGGAGCCGGAAGCTGCTGGAGCAGCGCGAGCTCGTCGTCTCCTCCACTTCCTGCTCGGTAAGGGCAATTAACGAGGGCGTTAATTAACGGGACGGGACTCATTAAAGCCCCCCCCCCCCCCCCCCGCCCCCCCCTCAGGGACCCCCACCCACCCCACCCGGCTCGGAGCGGCGTGGACCGCCTGAGGCAGCCGACGGAGAGCGGTCGAAGAAAGGGCTTGCCCCTTCCTCCAGCTGCTACCTGGAAGGGGAGTACCCAGAGGGGCCGGTGTCGGGCTGTGCCCCTCGGGGAACCCAACGGCCGCAGCTCCCCGAGGGGCACGGGCTGGCCCCGCTGCCCTCCCAGACAGAACTTTTATCCCTTGTTCGCAAGTTGGGGCCAGATTTGGGGAAGAACTTTTTAGTCCCGGCCAGCTTTAGGCCGGGCTTTTTTTTGGGGGGTGAGGGACCCAAGCGGTGTAGGCTGCATCCAGCCCCCAGGTCCAAGGGGCCACCCGTCCCTGTCCTCCAGCCATGGCCACCCTGACGTGTCCCCAGCGGGCCACCCGTCCCCAGTCTCCAGCCACGGCCACCCTGACGTGTCCCCAGTGTGCCACCCGTCCCTGTCCTCCAGCCATGGCCACCCTGACGTGTCCCCAACGGGCCACCCGTCCCTGTCCTCCAGCCACGGCCACCCTGACGTGTCCCCAAGGGGCCACCCGTCCCCGGTCTCCAGCCATGGCTGGGACGCACCTCCTCCACGTCCCCATGTCCCTGTCTATAACCACGTCCTTTCAGGATGCGTTTGTCATGGGAAACGGAGCAGGGTCTGCCTGCCTGCTCATCACCCCTGTCAGTGTGCACCCATGGGTGGCTCAGCCCCAGGAGATGCTGATGGGGATGTGCTGGTGCCAAAGTGCTGCTGTGCTGGAAGCTGTGGTCAGCACGAGCTGCCCTGAAACTCCTTGATTTAGACATAGAGGGGAACAGCACCACATTGGAATATACATGGCAAAATTGAGTAATTAGCTGTCCTGTGAGCACCCTGGAAGAAGACAGAATGTGTACACTATATGATGTAGATTGAATGATGACAAACTCAAGCGGGTAAATTTATCTCTAGAGTTCCATAACTGGAACAAGGGAGTATCTGTTGACATTTATGGAACACATCTGAGGAATCTATTGATAGTTGTACAAAGCAAAGCTAGTTGAACCTAAAAATCCATAGGGAAACAGCTCATCAGGATTTTCATCTGCTATCAGCCACTCTATTAAATTAGAAAATTTAAAATAGATATAAAAATAGAAAGAAATTAAAATAGTTAAAATAAATTGTTCCAGTATTGCAGGCCTGTGGCTCAGGCCTGTGGTGAAAGCATGGCACAGTAAAGCATGCAAGGAGAGGAGACAGGACAGGCAGAAAAATAATAATAATAATAAGTGCGTAGCAAGGAAACCGCTACAGTTTATATAACCTTGGTGTGCCTTGTTGGCATGGACTCATTGGTCCCCTATGAGTGACCACACATCACACTATTGTAGATTATTGGTCCAACTACTGATGACACGCGAGGTTTGTTGATGCAGGTGCATGTCCTGTTGTCCCGAATACACTTATGTATTTATATTATATATACCTGTATGATATATATACATATTATATATATATGTATATATGTATAATATATAGGCATGATATATATACATATAATATATAGACATAATATATATACACATAAAATGTAATATAATATGTTAAGGGAGTGGGACATCTCCCTGCTGAGGAGAGGCTGGGGGAGCTGGGGCTCGTTAGCCTGGAGAAGAGGAGACTGAGGGGTGACCTCAGGCATGTCTATCAATAGGTAAAGGGTGAGTGGTTGGAGGATTTTCTGCTGAATGCCAGATTGTTTCCTACCTGATTTGAGACCATCCTCAGACTGCTATACTTATGAAAATCACAGATTAGGTTTCTTAAAAAAAAATGGATATTTTTGTTATTTAAATAACTGTCTATTCATTATGTACATAATAATGCCCACATGATCCGTGCTCATCCATAGTGACATTTAATATTGCTGCTATTAAAATATGGACATTTTCCAACAGGTACTTAAAAGACTCAATTCACACAAGGTCATTTTGAGGGAAAAAAACTTATTTGACAGTGACCAGTCTTTCTGCAATGGACACTTACATCCATGAATCACCTTTCTTGTGTGTGTTCTATTTGAGCTGTTTGTCAATGGTCCCTTTTTCTGTCTAACTCCGATCTGTAATTCACTGTTACCTCATGTTGCACTCATCTCCTTAGCTAGTTTAACCTATGAATGCTGTCTATGAGATTTCTCTCCACAGAAAAAAAATTCCATGAGCTACTCACACACAGGTAACACATGGCAGACATGCTTTTTCTTCCATTATTCTGTAACATTTTCCCCAGGTTATAGGAGGTGGTCCTTTGAAGATAGCTACGTAATGATCATTAGGCTTTGTGGGTACTAGAGAACTCTCAAGATGACTGAAAACAATGTAGGCTTCATTAGCTGTCACTGAAAAAATCGTAAATACAGGCAGCAGAGCTCACCAGAATTAACAGATTATAACAAAATTAATAGGTAAAAATTTATTTGGCAGCATTTTTAAGTGGTTAATACCAGTCCACAGCTCTGACAGACAATTTCAGAGGCACTGATAGTAAGGTCCCATCTAATATTTGGCAACTCTTCAAGCATTCAAATGCAAGATTTGTGCAAAGTTATGAGCATTAGAGAAGAAATATTGCAAGAATCTTTAATTCTTTGGTTCACTGGGTATTTAAAGATGTCTTGGGTGTGCCCAGGGCAACTTACTGGTGGACAAACCAATGTGATAGCAAAAATGTAATATTTAAATTTTTTTTTCCTTCCCTTTCAGAATGTGTCTTTTTCAGGAAAGATTAATTTTATTTCCAATAACCACAATCAAGAAACAGCTCTGTCACACAGGACAGTTTTTAGATGAGGGCTGTGCTCTTACCGACAGTAAGACAATAATAATAATGCCCATGGATCCATTCATCACAAAACTCAGAACATCCAGAACCTGCCCCTGTGCCTTACCCTTCAATAGAACTTTTAAGGACAGTGTGCAATATTAGACATTAAATAGCCACTCCAAATATATACTGATAGTTCATCCCTGCTTCTCTTACCACTGGTTTTTACCAGAGCTGTTGCAATTCCACACACCAACAAAAAATAAAAAGAGAATACTAGATTATAGTGTAATTCCGTTAAACGAGCAGTCTGTCATTGGTCTGGGGGTTGCCCTGACCCCAACCCACGACACTTGGTATTCTCTATGTATATACATAAATAAAGAGCAAGTGATAGCTGCACTCACACACACTCTTGATATGCCTATACAGATGCATATATAACTTACATCTATAGAGTGACTGTTCATATGATTCTCTCTATATATGTATATATACACATGCATAATTAAAGCAGTGCTTCCACAGAGTGAGCGTGCACGAGCTGGTCACACACATGCAGCATTTTCTCACTTGGAAATGCAGTGTGCTGCCATTTTGAGTGGTTTACTGTTGACAGTTGCATGTAATGTTGTCTCCAATTTAGTTGCAATATCAAGCAGTTCACCTCCATCCATTGATAATAAATGCAGTGATACTGTAGAGCCCTATATGTTGGAGGGGCAGGATACAGATATTTTTTGGTTTTGTTGTTTTGTTTTTTTTTCCTGTATAGTAATAAATATTAGGGTGCCATTAATTGTTGATTACACCCATGGAGTAATGTCTGGGGGCCTGTGACAGCATGTTCGATTGAGTTTCTTCACGTATTTAAGGTCTACTACTTAGAAGGACTTTTAAAAATCTGTGCTTGTATAAAATGCATTTTTAAGTCATCATCTAATGACAGTCTGAGCTGAAGTTAAAGTTTCTGAAGTTAAAGAAGCGGTAGAAGCGGTAGCTGAAGTAAAGCAAGTAGAAGCATCAGGAATGGGAATTGAACACAATAGCTTACTAGCTAAAGCAGTAGGGCATGATCAAGGATATGTATCACATGAAAAAAATAATATCTTAAATAAGGAAAATAAACCTGACAGTCCCAGGAAAGCTGCCAAATCTGCAGCTGATGGATGAGCCCCGCTCCGAGACTGAAAAACCTTTCAGACCAACACAGCAGAGCTCTTCTGGGAGCTGCCCAGGCAAGAGATTCGGAGTGAGGGAGCACTGTAAAGGGTGGTGGCAAAAAAAATCCCTCTTCACGTGCATGGGAGGCACCAAAACTGTGATGGGAAGTGAGTTGGGGAAATGATTTACTGGCCTTAGATAGGGAAAATTTGGAAGGAGTTAAGACACAGTGAGGTCCTGCAAACACATGAGCTTGAGAAACCATAAAATAAAATAAAAAAGACCAAAGAAATAAAATTAAGAGTATGCCCTTCAATCTGATTTACAGGACTGAGAATAAGAGGAAACAATCCACAAATGTCTCACAAAGTGATCTTGAAAACTGCCCAAAGGATGATAATATTGGAAGAAAATGCTTATGACTGAGAAAGAAAATTGTTGGAAGTCAGATAAAGGATTAGGGCTAGGGAACCACACTTAAACTTTTTACAAAACCTGTTCTTTTACACACCTTTGGAAAGACTACTTTTTTTCAGTGGTGCTTGCTACCATGCCACACAATCTTGTAGCAGAGCATCCAAACAATTCAGAAGACTTGAAGAAGTGAAGGTGTGGAGGGAATTCAGTAATTTTTTACAGCTATAAAAATATTTACAGCTATAGAGTCAATCTTTTAGAGAAGTAATGATTTAAAAAAAAAAAAAAGGACTATGAGGAACAAACCAGATGATAATGAAGTGACTTCTGTTCTTCAGAGGGAAATATATGACTCTTCCAGAGCTGATGAGCACTTAACTCCTGAGTTTGCTACTAGTTAGTGTGGATTTAACTTGTGTTTTCTCCCACTTTTTGAAATGGGATTATAGCACAGAATAACAACTGGAAGGCATTAAAAAAATGGATAATGTGCTATGCCTGGCATAAAATTCCACTTCTGATCCATAAGAATATCAAAATCTATAGAGTAAATAGGGAACTATATATTGTGTAAAATAAAGTATTTTCTGTAAATGCTGTACTTGAAATTAGGATTATTATAGTCAAAAAAACAAATAATGTTACTTGCTAATACCTGGGCTGTGTCACTGAACATCTTCCTGAACACCAGGGCTGGGGGGCTAACAGGAACTCGGGTGAAAGATTTGTGAAGGGACCTGCCACTCAGCTTCAGGTGCTTTGGGTCAGGAATTGCCACGTGGAGACCTGTACCACACAAATCCTCTGAAATAACAGCCTGTGCTTTGAGCAGGACATGGTTGATGATTCTGTCAGGGCTCAGAGATAAAGCTTTTGGATTGAGTCCCTGTGGATGTGCTCTTACAGCATTAGTGCCAGGGACTCTGCAGATCTTTTATGATCCCTGCATCTGCTTTCCCATCGGATGGTACATAGTTGCAGAGCAGCCCTTGGAGGCAAAGGAAAAGAAGGAAAGGAAGAAAGTTGCCGTGAAGAAATCCAAAGTGATGGGAAGATCCTCGGGTAGCTGTAGTAATTTATAATCAGCCCATTTAGTAGAGAACACTAATGCACAGCTGCTGAGCAAACTTGTCCAATATGTTTCTGCAACAGCAAAAAAGGCCTCTGAGGTCATCTTGGCGCCTACATTATGCTACAATGAAATTGTCTCATCCAAAAGTTCATCCTTTTCAGAATGTTGTTTTTCCTCTTCCCCTGCTTTGTTCATCACTTTTGCTTTCTGAAGCACGGGCTGACATTACCTTGAAACATCCCTTTGTGAACAAAGGATTCATTTCTTGTCCCATTGGTGACTACTGCATTTTACTAGCATAGGAAAGGAAGGAGCTCCAGAACAGATATTCACATGCCTTTTCCATCCCAAAGAATGGGAAGATTCTGATCTTGTTTTGCACCCAATTCACCTGAGATTTTGTGTTCTTGAACTGGACTGGGGGGGGGGGGTGGGGCGTCAGGAGAGGCGCACCGGGGGTATTTTGACCCTGGAGCTGGAGAGAGAAGGCCTTGAGAACCTGTAGGTTTCCCCAAGGACAGTCACCACTTAGTCACTAGTCACCATGGCCCATGCAGTCATGTCCTACTTCAGCTCCTATGCAGCACTGATGATGTGGGAAGCCCCACTTAAACACAAGCTGATTGCTGGCATCGAGAGAACGTAATGTCAAACCAGGGATTTGTACAGGATTTCTCCTTCTGGAACAGGGGTGTCATAAGAAATCATCTGTTTCTTACAGCAGCACATGCTTGGTTAACAGGACAAAAGAGATAATGATGCAAGCATCAGAATTAGGCACATCTACATCCTGGACAGTCCTGGCAATACCTGAACCCACAAATAATATTAAAGTAGATGTGACTAGGAAGGACGTAAAAATGAACTCTGCAAGTGGACTTGCTCACTTGAGGTGTAAATGAAGATGTTCAAAACAATGCAAACCAAAACACTTCCTCTCAGCCTCAATTTTATTTCCTCTTGCCTTAAAGCCTCACCAAGAGCCCTCCTTGTACCCAGGTGGTTATAAATGGCATCTGCAAGGAATGTGGTTGCATCATTTCAAGTTAGATATGAAAGAATATGGCCCTGTAAAAAGAAAAGCTACAGATGTGTGATTTTACATTAAGTATCTTCCAGATACAAGATGTGAGCATGAAGTAATCACTCTTCTGTATCTGAGGTGCTGTCCAGACAGACAAAATTCCTGTTTATATGTAGATCAGGTATCTACACTCATTCTTCTGGACAACTTACATTTTTTTACAGATTTTGTATAATTTAATGGTTAATAAGTCAAGGCAGATTCCCCAGTTCTATCTGCTTCAAACTTAGAACCAAGAAGACTAATTTGCTTTGAAGGCACCCTGTTTAGAGGTACTAATGATTGGTAGGTGTCTCAAGATGGGCTTTCTTCTCCATATCCCCTTCAATATTCACTGGCACCACCTGGCACGAGAAGTGTGATGCAGCAACCTTGGTGTCAGAGCAAAACAAGAACTTGAGCCAACTTCAGCATGTGTGCCACTGTCAGGGAGTGGTACAAGGCTGTACACACAGAAATTCTTTGAGCGTGGACTGTAATATTACATCAAAATGCATCAACCAGTGGGAGCTGTGCTTGCTTTTTATTTGAACTTTGTTTCTAGCAATGATACATTCCTTAAGATTGCTTGGAACACAATCTGAAAATGCAAAACCCATGCTTGAATAGGAGAAAGAGACAAACTTATGCTGTCTGAAAGGTGCAGCAAAATATTTTCGTGAATGAAATCTGCAAGTTCATGTAAAGGTTTTGTTACAATAAGTGTTTCACAGTCTAATTTTTCTACAAGATTTTAGAAAACAACTCTAGATTCACCAAATTTGATTCCCTTCTTGGAAAACTTGTAACCCAAACCTCTGACAGTGCAAATGCAGCATGATAAACTTCTGAATTTCAGCTTTATGAAAAGACTTTGAGGACAGACATTATTTAAAGCTGTTAGTAGACTGCCTTTGTAAAACTGGGGGGTTTCATTTGTCCCAAGACAATTTCAGGAAGTACCTGTACAGAAGAAACTGAAGAAAGAAGAGAGTGAAGTTATATTAAAGACTAAAATAATAGGAAAAAAAAGTTATCTTTGCAGTATGTTCCATTCCATTTAAACTAGACTATAAAGCATGAAAAATGAGTAGTTCTAGGAGGTGTCATGCCAGCACTACTCTCTTGTTGCTCGTACTGAAGAAAAGATTTCCATCAAACTGCAACACCTCTCAGGTGTAATGTTACCCTAAATAATAACATTGATAATTTCCTAAGTGCTATATTGGTTAGTACAGTGTCATTTATGTAATCAAATATGCAGATGACTGTTTCAAATTAAGTTTTAAGGGTTAGGGTTTAGGGTTAGGGGTTAGGGTTAGGGATTAGGGGTTAGGGTTAGGGATTAGGGGTTAGGGTGAGGGCGAGTTAGGGTTAGGGTTTAGGGTTAGGGGTTAGGGTTAGGGTAGGGTTAGGGTTAGGGCGCGGGTTAGGGTTAGGGTGAGGGTTAGGGCACGGGGTTAGGGCGTGGGGTTAGGGTTAGGGGTTAGGGTTAGGGGGGGGGGAGGGTGGGGGTGGGGCGGGGGGGTGGGGTGGGTAAGACGGGGGGCAGGGGGGGGTTGGGGGGGAAGAACTGCAGCTTCTATATTGTTTGACATATCACATGATAATTTACCATTCCCCTTTGGTTACAATTCTGCCAGACTTGAACTCTTTGCACTGAATTTTGATTTAATATGTCCCTGATTATGACTTAGCTTCTTTGGAGAGTTTGAGCAAAGGTGATTTAGCCATTTTTAAGAACAAAAAGAAGAACAACCAGCTTAACCTATGGTGAAAATTGTTCATTTTCTGAATATCTCCAGCAACAGACTGGAGAAGAAATTTAGAGAAGAGCAATTACCCATGTTGTCAAACCAAACTATGGGGGGCAACCCAGGCCAAGGGTGGGCAACCAAGTCCATGGTGGGCAACCAAGCCCATGGTGGGCCAGCCAAGTCCATGGTGGGCAACCAAGTTCATGGTGGGCAACCAAATCCATGGTGGGCCAACCAAGACCATGGTGGGCCAACCAAATCCATGGTGGGCAACCAAGACCATGGTGGGCAACCCAGGCCGTGGTGGGCCAACCAAGCCCAAGGGGGGCCACCAAGGCCGTGAGGGTGCTACTAACCCCGTGC
>WUAM01003131.1:0-50306 GCA_024336885.1 Actenoides hombroni
CTTGCAAGCCAAGCTCCATTAACCATTACCACAACGTGTATTTAAAGTCCATTAATGAAGTTGCACAAATAGCAAATGCAATCTAAAAACCTATTTATGATCCTTGAAATCTTCTTGACTATAGAATAGCCACTTATTTTATATTTCTTAGGCAATAAAAATAGTACCTAAACTGATAACTGTAGAAGCGCAAGGAGGGTATTAAGAGAATCAGGAAGGTGTGCAAGAGACTCATTTGACCTCCTTCATGCAGGGAGATGACAGAGAAAAAGCATTTTTGTACCACCTGGTAACACATTTGCCTAGTAATGACTGTGCTAATGGGCAGAAAAAGCCCCCTAGGAGTTGGATTAAGATTAGATTTGTTCTGGTAACAAGAGATTTCAAATCCCAACCCCATTTTCACAAAAATAACTAGAATTTTCTTTGGGCATTTGGGAATTAATAACAACAATGACATAGTTGTCAGTCCCCTGAGCTACCCACACTTGTGCTTTAGGCTTCGATTTAGTTACTCCAGGCAAAGAAAAGGCTCTGAAGATGTCATCTGTCAGCCTTAATAAGCTTTTAAAAGCTAGCAAAATGTTTTAAATTAGACTAATAAACGTTAACAGGAAAGTGAAGGTGACATGTCAGAGCTGGTGTTAAGGAGATATGTGATAGAAAAAAAAGGATAATCTTAAAATTAAAGCCTTACTTAATACTAAGAAACTCCTTGAATCTTTCTCTTATAGAACTTTATCAGAGGTCTAATATTAGTCAATGCCTGAGGACTAAGCAACTCAAAGACCATACAAAATCTCCAGCCTTGGTTTCCTGGTGCAATAAGTGTTGTTATAGACCTTTTCCATTTGCATGCATGCAAAGGAAAAATACAATGTATTCTGTATCTATGAATTGAAGATTGGATAATGATCTTTCAAAAACCAATTGGTATTGGGTGGGGGCTAGCAGAAGATTAACATTTTTTTAAGGCAAATCAATGAAAACAAGAATCTTGACTAATCAGTTAGTAGTTTGGGTGTTCTATCACACACACAAAAAGGTAAGATAATTAATTTTTAAATCACATTTAGAGTGGGCTGAATGTCTGATGAGTTAAATGAACAGAATGAATCCAGTTGAGAGACCCTGAGCTCATCCTGGCTCACGTGTGCACTGCAGTAGCAGACAATATATGACTGGCTTGACCTTTTCTTTGTCAAGAGTACTTCACTGTATCATAAGTTACATTAAAGAGACAAGCACTCGTAAGGAAAATGAAGATTATATGATCTTTGCAACACTGTGCACTGTTCAGAAACAGACTAATGACACTTTACTCCTTTCTAAGCTATTCAAATACTGACATTTTGTAAAATGGTTTCTCCTGATGATGGATCTTTCTGATAGTATTTATCCAGTAATGCAGGCACACTGTAAGGAGTTTTCTGCTGGGACACCACAAGTGAAAAACAAATCAGTTTGGCCAGAACAAAGAGCCATATCCATGTTCCAGGAATCCATTTCACTGCTTACAAGAGCTTACATGCTGATTTAAAGCTTCAAAGTGTTTTGCAGGAGAGATGGTGATTCAGACACATCTCTACTCTTGCAGAATTCTCCTCCCAAGACCAGCAAGTACCTTTGACTGGTATGCAAGGAAGGGATGGTGACATAAATCATTCCTTAACGGGCGCAACTCCTTCTTTTTTTCTTCTAGGAGGCTTGTTCCACTTTTCTGCCCACTCATGCTCAAAGTTCCATAAGCCATGCCGAGAAGCATTCCCACCGTAATCTAGGACCGTAAACTTTGTTTTAGTCGGCGTTACGCGCGAGCCTCGGCCAACCATTTGACAATACAAAGCAAGTGAAGTTGTGGCCCTTTGCAGTATAACCAAGTCTATTTCAGGAAAGTCAAAACCTTTTGTTAAAATTCCAACTGATACGCAAATAGGTGTTCACACTTTAAAGCTTGGAATTCTCACCTGCTGAAGGCATATCCAGCAATCAAACACAAACTCTGACAGCTAAAGCCCAGAGAAGGAAATACAGTCTCCCACCAGGAACAGCTAATGAGACTTTCCAAGTTTGTCCATTTGAATGGGAGCCAGAAACTGCCTTCCTGTTTAAAAGGGGTCAGGAATAACCAACTGGAGGAAAACAGTTTAGTCTTGTCCTTTGGAGATCAGAAGAGCGTAACAGTGGAACACAGTTTGTAAGAGTCCTAAAAACCCGCTGTGAAGGGTCCCTGGTACACCCCAGCCAGCTTTGCCCATGTGGGAGGCTGGGGGGCAGAACTGCAGGGCACAATTTGGGAACATCTCTGTCCTGCAGCCTCCATGAGACACTTCAAAATACATGGAAAACATTCTGTGTTGAATTTCTTGCTTCACTCCCAGGTTTTTTTTACAAAAGATCCTTCAAGAGAACTAGCTACTTTGAGTCAGCTCAGTTATCATCTCTTTGAGAAGGCAGGGCTTTCCCTCAAGTCCGAGAGCATTTCTGTGAAAGCCTTGTCCTTTGGAGTAATTTCAGATACTGACCAGGCATCATTCTCTTCCCCCAAACCCACCAGTTTATGTTTAAGAACTGGTATATTGTGAACACAAGATCCGTAGATAAACAGAAGATAAATCAATAAAAACATGGGAGATGATTTAAAACCATATGGTTGAAGGACATGGTCAAGACTCAGGAACAAAATGCCAAGTAGGAACTAAAGCCACAACCTTTGATAGTTTTGTTTTTGAAGAGAACATACAATTCTGTGCCCTTCCTTTAAACAGTGGCTTTACATTTCTCTTAGCAACAAATGGCACCCATCACCTAGCCTGGGCTTGCAAGGGCAAAGCCTGTCCCCTGTGCTACCATCCCCTGCAGGCATCACCTGCTTCTCACCCAGGTCCTGGGAAGAGGCAACATAGCCCCAGCCACCCTCCTCGCCGCTCCTGGTGGAGAGCCCCCACCTCCAGCCCACGTCTGCTGTCCCCCACCTCACTCCCTGCCCAGGCACCTCATGTGCTCAGCTATCCAGCCATTTATTTCCATGGCTTTCCCCCACCTAGTCTTGACTTTGCAATTTTTACATGGTCCTTTTAATTGTCTGTGAGTGGAAAAGGGGACAGTGTTGCTGGGATGTTTCAGTATAGACTGGCAGTCCTGATGTCCCTCAAGGCTATAGACCAGGCTGACCCTTTCCCTAGGGAATGAGTACATCTTATATTCGTAGCACCAAAACTCATCACTGCACAAGCTTCCCATAACAAGATAGAATGTTTTTCTGGAGTTGGGCATACACATGCCTGTGTATTTGATCAGTGGCTCTTCAGAAGGAGGAATGATCAGCTGATCATGCAGAGGGGCTCAGCACACACAAGAGATGCTTTCAGAGCTGCCTGTGACACTGCTCAGTGACAGCCCCGTGGCCTCTCTGTGTGGCTTGCTTCTGAGGGAGCACCAAAGGGGACACTGACCCTCCAGTTGGTGTCCTTGCATTAGCTGTGTGTGGCACTGCATGGCTTTTGGTTTAGAGAACTCGGGCTGCACTTGGCAAGTGAAGATGAGGAGTTTAAGGAGGGGATGTAGGAGGCTGTTCAGAAGGGTGGATGTTCTGGTTTATAGCAGGTCACTCTCAAGGTCACAGATCAATGGTTCTAAAGTAGGGTCGGGACCCTAAATGATCCACCCAGGCCTTCAGCGTCAGAAAGGCAAAGCAACTGGATTTTAAATTATGTTTCACAAATTGATCAAAGGCTCGGTGACCTTACTTGTCCTCAAGGAGAGTGCACATGGATTCCCCTATTAACACCGTGCCATCAGGCGCACTAAGGCGCACTAAGGAGACGGCTGAGACCCTTCCAAGGAAGGAATTGCCCTTCCCACCCGTGCCTCACCTTCAATCAGGGCTGTGAAATCATCTCCACTACTGAGCATCATCACCTTTTCAGCTATCTGGTGGTGTTCTCCAGCCTTACACTGGACTCTGCCTCATTGAGCCAAAGGCCCAACACCAGCCAAGCATCCAGAGCAAGTTTAACCTGGGTGGTCCTTTTGGTCCCAAAAGCTATGAATGAGTGCCCAAACCTCCACTTTGGTGCCTCCTGGTTGCCCTGGTCCCTAAGGTGGTGACCCCAGGCTGCAGCTTGTGGCAGCTCGTGCACACAGGGACCTGCTGCCTTTTTGAACCAGTTTCAGCAGCTAGGGACACTCCTGACTTGCTCTGTCCCACCAAAGCCTAGGGCTGCAAAGTGAACACAATGCCCGTGTTCTACACCTCAGGAAGGCTGTTCTGTCCCACCAAAGACTAGGGCTGAAGAGCTACCCACATAGGAAAGGCCACCCAGCTCAGAATGCCCCTGTGGTAGAAGCCCTCACCTGCTTTAGGAGTAACACCCTCACACAGCCCAGCCTGGGTGCAATCTTTGCTCACTACCACAGTACCAAACAGCTGAGCACGGCTGTGATGGGCTCTCCCGGTGAGGATCCCTTTGACCCAGAACAAGAACTGGATTTATATCCTCCTGATGACCTCGATGCCCGGGTTGTATGGGCTGCAATTAAGAGGCAAGCGTTGGCTGAGGGAGACTTGCCGAAATGGCAACTCGTATTATAATTTTCCTCAGCTGACAGCTAAACCTACCGAACTTATTGCAGGTCCTGTCATGCATAACTGGGGGGGGATAACCCCCAATGGGAAGCGTTTTGCTTTTCTATAACTAAGGAACTTTTGATCAGTGCATAAAAACACCAAATGAATAGTTAGACCATTTTCTACTTTTCTGTATTAGGTCCACCTTGCTGCTGACTATGAAGCTCTAATACAGCTGTCAAATGGTACTCAGAAGTTACACCACAGGGTGTAAGTGTTGGACTGACAAACCAGCTGCAGTACAGGACACATCGGTAACTACATAGATCACAACTGGATGTCACAGTAACGGGAAGGACCCCACAGGAGGCGTTAACAGGGTCTCACAGGAACAAAAGGAGGAATGCCCTCAAGGACTGCTCTTGGCACTTTTCTGAGGACAGTTGAAGGCAGTTTCATTACTCAGGTTTGTCAGACCTGCACTTAACATCCCAAGGGACAGCAACTACAACTACCTCGAGGTGCTGCTCCTCTGCAGAAGGCTTAGGAAATACACTGTGACCTGGAAAACTACCCAAAGGCAAGTGTCCTGAAGTAAGAATTGAGAACCTGGTTTTCCCCCCTAGAAAACTTTGTTAGGACCAAAAAGTGTAATGTGTTTTATTTCAGGGAAGGCAGAGATAAGGATGACTGTTTAACCCCAAAATGCCACAGGCCATACCACTTTAGAAAGCTGTTTCAGGAGATACAGAAAGCCTGTGTGAAACTTTATTTTCTCACTGCTTGGAAAGGTGTTGATAAAAAACAGACCCTGTGTGATTCAGATGAGTTTCTTGTGGTACTTGAGGCAGTGAGTGGAGGGTGAGGAGGCTGGGTTTGCTTTGAGAAGGCTGCTGTGCAATCTAACAGCAGGCCCCCAACTGCTTGAAGAACAATTGCAAGGGTGCCCAAGATAAACTCTTCTGAGCAGAGATTAGTCACAGAACAGCTGCATGCTTAAAATATATACTCTACTTGAATTTAACTCTCAGGCTCCTTCCCTATAATCTGAAGTCTTCATCATTCAAAATCCCACACTCTGACAAGCAGCAGGCCAGGTATCCTCTGGGCAGAAAGCCCACCAGGGACATGTAACTGGTGCTTAGTGCCATCACTTCAGTGTGTAAAAGCTGCAATTTGAGTAACCAGAGGCAAATCATTGCACTACAAAAACATCTTGAAAATGTTAGAGCAAGAAGCACTTTGTTGCATTGTGGTTTTGTTGCATACAATTAGAAATGTATCGTATTTTCTTTCACTTATGTATGTTTGAGAATAATAAGTAATATTTAAATGATTTACAGTGTATAAAATGTAGCCAGCAATAAAATAAGCAACATGGCTAATCTATTTACTCTTAAGTATAACAGGATTTTAACTCTTGCAATATGGGGAGTAAGTCTTAACTTTTTTGGCATTTAAAGGAGAAGTATAGGATAGGCTTAATAGAAGATATTACCTGCAGCTTGGAACAGCCTCTCTTTCAAGGGTTCTCAAAGAAAGAAAGTGTTTTATTCTCCAAAGTCAGCTTCTTCCAAGCTACAGCCTGTTGCTGCTAGGTGGGAAAACTGAGGAGCACGTAGGTATGGATTTAGAGTAGCTAATAAACCATAATAGCCAATTTTCTGTTAGAGTTTATGGAAGCATATGGCTAGATCTGCTTTGGCTGGAGACTTTCACTGAGCAGTCAGTCAGTGCTTAATGAATCCCCTGACCAGCCATGGTTACTCTTGGTGAGCAGCTTAAAGCCCTAAGACCTGTTCTGTGCCACTGCAGGAACTAGAAATACATCTAAAAATGCAATGTTGGCATTGTCACAAACTGAGAGCCTGCAGTCATCTGGTGACAGTGAAAACCCAGGTAAGATTGATGTGCTGCCTTCAACAGCCTTCTCAGCTGGTGGGAAGAGTGCCTCAAATTAATAAGCTTTCTGAAATTTTGGAATTTCCTCTCTTGAGCTGTCAGATGACTGACAGCTAACCTGCAGCCCTTCAGTTTTAGCATGTGCAAAGAGGCCAGATTGTGGTGAATTCTCCTGTTGTACTCAATTAGTTATAAACTTTATTTGTGTTACTTGATCAACTGCAGCATAAATGTACAAGGGAAAAGTCCTTTCTATCTGTAGCACAAATATAGCAGCAACACCAGACTTTTTTCTATTTTACATGTACAACCTCCCCTTACTATAGTTCTTAATTGTAAATTTTACTTGTGGTGTCTTTATTGTAGAAAAAGGAGATCCCTATAAAGCCTTTATGTGCTGACTCCCAGATCCTATCATAGAAGGCAGATTTCCCAATAACCCATACAGATTCTCTCAACAAGTTCCCTTCTAAAAATGGCTGATAACACTTTTGCATTTTCAGAATAAATGATAAATAAGTTCTCAACCACATGATTCAGTAGGTTTCTCTAGACACCAACAACACAAGCCCACAACCTTTTTTATGTACAACTACGAAAGTGAAGAAACCAGGCAGATAAAAATCACACAGAAGCTGCCTTTTTTGGGGCTCAGTTTCTGAAGGATCATTGTTATTTAGCACCATGCCTGGCAGCAGGAAGACAAGGATGTTACCAGTAATAGCATTTGCCATGCAATTCCCAAAATGTGGAATAAGAATATAACCCAGCTCCATGTGGAAAAAGACACCATTTGGAAGTACAGAGCAAGCAGCCTCCTGTGGGATGTGCATGTTCTGGTCCTGGCATCTCCCATGGTGGTTTAATGCTTTTTCAGCTTTCTGTTATGAGCACAGCCTCAGTTTCTCTGCCCTCCTTTGCCCTTCTCCTGCTTCCTCTAGTAAGCCTGAACTCTTTGGTGCAGGGTCACCATTGTGTTCCTAGAACCTGTGAAATTATTTGCTCTTGTGCTCACTATGTTGGAGCCAGGCTGGCCCCTGGTTCTGTGTGCAGCTCCATCCTCAGAAGCTGCTTTCATGGCTTAGGTGTTCAGAGGTGCAGGAGGTCCCTGCCACGGGACAGCCAGCTCCTTGTCAGCAGAGACCTGTGGAGTAGGTGGAGTGTTTGTGATGTGAGACACTAGTGCATCCAGCAGCAGCATGGATTTGGGATTCCCAGATGTGCCATCTCAAAGTCCCTGCAGTGCAGTGGCCAAACTGAAGAACCCCTTTATTTTTCATTCTTCTAGCACAGGTATGCTCATGAGGTTTGAACTTAATTTTTCACTACCCTACTAATTTCTTTTTTATTTTTGGACCTAGTCTTGTATTGAGACATGTGGAAGTGTCTTCCTGAATTAAGCCTGTTTTGTCATGAAAGTGAATTGCTCCATTCTCTTGCAGAAATCTGAATAATGCTCAAAAGCTAGAAGTGACATAGGACCTGGAACTGTATCATTAGAAACCATCAAAGGCAGATGGGAAGCTCAGTCACATGAATGATCCCTGGGAACTGGGCAAGTGGCTGTAACTAGGATCCAGCCAGCCACAGAGGCTCATGGCATGGTCACATCAGCCTGCAATGGAGGGGACAGCCTGAATCCAGCACCCTTGGACAGCCAGCACATAGAGCAAGAATGTATAGACAAGTCTCACCACATTGGTCTGGAGACAAAGAGACCCAGCCAAGTCACTCCTTGGAGACCCACCATCAGTAACCCCAGGTGGCCATGGCTGGGGAGAGATGTCCTAGCTCTCTCCAGCTGCAAAGGGAGGGCTGGGTGAAAAGACTGTGGGGATGGAGTTCATCAGGAATTAAGAGATAGGAGAAAATCAAGACCTAAAAAAAGCCTGAGATGATGAATCATTTTCTCCCAAAACTCTGTCCCACTTCTAGTTGGATTTTGAAATAAGAATATAAGGATCAGAACTAGGAAAGAAGCAAACATACAATATCTGTAGTCATTTTGCCTCTGAGACAAAGTTTTGGCTCCCATCACTTTTGTTAGAGCATTATGTGGGTTTTTCCACCTCTATTCCCTACATATTAGGAATAGTAATAGTTATTCAAAATAAGCTCTGTGAAAGATTAAATAAATTGCTATTAAATAGGATCATCAGTAGCTTTCTTTAAAAAATACCCCTAAACTGCAGCTTTCAGTATCAAGTGTTCTAAGTTGTTCTCAGGCTCCTGAAGCAATAGTCTCCATGCAAATAAGTCCTTCCATCCTCTCTGGATTCTTTGCTAAGTGTACACAAAGTACTGATAGGTTGGATTCCAGCCCTTAAGTATCTCTCATGCAGAATTATTCTCTGTGCTCCCATGTGATTTAGCCATTTACTGATCCATGCTGGCTGGTGCTGTGCTGCGTGTTCTGGGGACTCTGCCTGGCCTCTTCCGACTACGATGGTGAGTGAGTGGGGAGCTTTGGGTGAAAAGCTGCTGCTTCTGGAAGTGCCAGATACTCGGGGTGTTTGTAAGATCCCTGAAAACCTCCTTTTTCTAAAGCCACGAGGCCACAGCAGGGTCTACTTGAGATTCCTGCGCATTGGACTCGAGGGAGGAGGTGACAGAAGGAGATCTGGGAGTGAAGGGGGGGTAGAAGACACTGGGAAGAGAAACTCTGGAGGTTTTTTTCTCCCCAGATTCATCTATAAAATGTGTTCAGATTTATCTAGAAGAGTATCTGGGCAAAGTATCCATAACTTTCCAATATACAACAGTGGGGATAGGATAACAAATAATCATGCTAAATAATTACTTGCATTCACAGATCTCACTTCAACTAGCAAGTGAGGAAACAACAGGATCTAAAAATCTAAATCATTGACAGAGGTAATTAAAATAAATGATAAACCCATCCTTCTGGCCCTTTGTGACAACCCTGACCTCCTCTCAAACTGTTCTGAAGTTCAACCAACTGAGCCACCACATAAACCACCCACCTCTGTAGTGTAATCTTGGTATGTGGTCTGTATGGGTACTCCCCTGTAATTACCTGACACATCTACATGTTAAATTGGGCTGCTGTCATGTTTATGGCCCCCAACTTGCAACAAGTTTTTAATTACATTGTAAATAAAACCAGTTAAGTCCCAGCATCTTCAGAGATTCCTTGGAATTAAAACTGCACTGTACTTCTGCCATGGATAATTGGTTTATTTTTCTGGTTTGGCCTTGCTGGGTCAAGCTATGTGAGGGGCGTGAGAAAGATCTTGTCACAGTAAAAGGTTCAGCAGTGACAGCACTGAGCAAGCCCCGAGAAACAAACTTGAAAATCATTGCTTGATGCCTCTGGCCTAAAGATCTAATTACAGTAGTAGGGCAGGATGTTGGAAATAAAGTAGAATTTCAGAGTCTGATTAGTAGAGATATTTTTGATTTAAAGTTTCCTTCACAGAGCCCAGACCAGAAAACTCACAGTGATCTACTAAACTCAAGCCAAAAAAAATAACAAAGGGACTCTTAGCAAACTAACTGTGGTATGAAGAGTAATGTTACATTCCCCAAAGGCTTTACTCACCCCTTACAGAACTATCATCCCAGCTCATCTTGTTAATTTACCATCACAGACCATTCTTTTGGGGTGCTGATAAGCTTAGAGAGGTCTTTAGTTTGTCAAAAGTTCTTCCTCTCTTCTGTGTCTACACTCTGTCACATTTCTTCCCCATAGGATAAACAAACATATGGCCTCAAATTAGGATCAGTGAGATGTGACCATTTTCCCTGTTGAGTAGTTTGGCTGATAAACACTTTATTTTTCAACTTTGTATATGATACTGGACATGTTTATTGAATGTCTTGTACTCGAACTATATTTAGTCATGACAAGTTCACTTGTTTCTTTATTTTTCGTAGACTATTCTTCTATCAATAAGGTTTCAATGTGATTCACCATCATAGTGTTCATATTATGATTCCACAAAGGTAAGGTCTTCTCAGAATATTTCTCTTGATGGAACTTTGAGCAAATTTGGCCTATTGTGAGTTTTTGTTCCCTTTGAAGAACGGTGGTGCCATCTCTTGATGTTGAGATGGGTGAAGCTTTTCTATTTCAGAACCAAAATTGTTCTCCTTTCATTGTTAGTGCTTGGCTAGTGCTTAGCAAGTGCAATGTCAAGTTTGTGATAGGAATGGCTCTTATTTCACGTTTCCTGGTATATTGAGTGTTGCCATTGAAGGTAACTGGCATGGGAGCTTTTAATTTCCAGTTTTGCAATTACAAAACAAAACTGTTCTTCCACGACTGGTGTTATCCCGTGACTGCTGCTGTAGCTGGTCATGGAGAGCTTTTGCTCTTGTGCTCTTACTATGTATGTTTGTTGCACAGGAGAAAGACACAGCATATACTTTGTTTGTAAGGCTCTCTATCACATAATCTATTTGCTAAAGCTAGAATAAGAAGATAGATGAGCATACTAGAGAAAGGATTTTGATGTCCTGAATCTCCTTCCTTAACATACCAGTAGATGCTACTGGAGATGGGTCACCAGGGTACAAGGCCCTTTTACCTGAGCAGGTGTTATTTTGTTTTAATCACCGATCCAATGTCCTCAATGCCACAGTTTT
This sequence comes from Actenoides hombroni, assembly GCA_024336885.1. Lineage (NCBI taxonomy): Eukaryota > Metazoa > Chordata > Aves > Coraciiformes > Alcedinidae > Actenoides > Actenoides hombroni. The sequence continues at coordinate 11,081 of WUAM01003131.1, forward strand.
GGAAAAATATTTTCCAAGCTTAAGTTGAGCACAAACAGCTCTGTTATTACTTTGTGAACAGAGTGAGTAAGCAGATTTTTGCTGGATTCACAAAGCCATATATTGTAAAGAGGATCTCAGAATTTCAGGAGCTCAGAAGAAACAACTGGTAGGAAGAAACAACAGTAAAAAGAAATTTTTCTTCCTTTTAAATTGCCCAAAACTTGAGATCCAAACCCTAAACGTTAAGAACCAGGGTAAAATACCTTCACCCTTCCCACTTCCTAAAATGCTCATCGGCACAGCTGCAGCCCTTGGCTCAGAAAACCTCTACCTGACCCAGGGCTTGCTGGGGGACTGTGCAAGGGAGAGTTTTTGCCTTGGGCTCACACAGAATCTTTCCTCCTCTGTGTTGCTGGAGGCAGACCCCTGGGCTGACCAGAACTCTTGTGCTTTCTCATTGGCATTTAGGGGTTTTGTGCTTTGGTGCTGGGCTCTCTCCAGATTCCAAGTGGAAAAATAGCAGTTGAGAAAACTGGTGAATCAGACCTTCTGCTCTGTTTCTTGATCTCATTAATGCTCATGGAAAAAAGAGACAGAGGTCAACCTGTTATGCTTTACAAGGCTGCTGAACCTTCACAAAGTGACATAAAAGTGAAAAATGATATCTGTAACAGTAACCAACTAAAAAAATTATATGTGTTTTATAGTAGAAAACAGCTGAAAAAGGGATAAGAAGCAAGAAATAGAATGGTTGTGCCAAGAGAGGACAGAAGAAAATTAGCAATTAAAAATCAAATGTGATTGTTGGGTAACAGAGAGGATTTGGAATTGCAGTCCAGCAATTGCATTCTCAGAAATCAGAATGCCATTCTATACAACATGAGGCAACATACACCATTACTAATACTTCAGCCTAATGATAGCTGCCATTTACTCATAGGGAGCCAGCACAGCACAACTAGGGGAGCAGGTAGATGGGAGAGAAGGTGGCTGAGAGCCCCCCCCTTTCCAGTACCATAAGCTGTTGAAAGCTGCTCAGACATTTTGCAGGACCACTCCCTGGACATACCAGCCAGAGATTCCTGAACCAAAGACACCAGATGGAAGGTTTCCTCTGTTTGTGATGCCTGCTGTTCTGCCCTCCCTGCATTGCTCCAGCATTTCTGGAGAGGCTCTGGGAACACCTCACTGCTCCTGGCTCATTCCATCTGGATGTTCTTCTGCCACTGCTGCTGCTGGCAGCTTGTCCAGAGCAGCTCCAAGCAGAGCTCTGTCTCCAGCTTTAGGGTGAAGGGCTCTTGCTTGCCCATCAACAGGACACAGGACAGAATGTTTCTCTTCTTCTTGAGCTGTGCTTTTCTGAGGCTTTCTTTGAAATATGGGTATAAATAACATTTGTCTCTTAAAGCTGAGGGCTAGGTCACCGATCGTGACTACGCCGCTGGCACGCACGCTGATGCTGACGCAAGCGATGCTCAAGGCTGTAAATAATCCCTCGGTCAGTCTTGAAGTCAAGGGGCTTCGCCTGCAAAAATTGGCGGCTCGACGGGAAACGCGGTCGGTAGCTATGGAATTTCATAGCTTGGGCGATGCCCCCCGTGCAGAATTAATAATGTTCCTCGACCGCGCCGTTCAGCAAAAAATCTCAGCCATTTCTGGTTGACGGCGCGGAGTGGAGTCTTGCAGATCTTATCTTTCCTCTCAAATGCCCTGAAATGCAAATATTTCATGGTTGTTATGTATTTTGTCACAGCTGTGAGTTCCATTTACTTTAATTTCATATTGTTATTACATAAAAAGACAAAATGAACCAGAGGGCAGGGGGTCCATTTGAAGGGTATTTGTTCTGCAAGCTTTGGTCAATCACCTGAATCAGACTGTTGCAGCTGGAATAATCTTGTGATAGGGTCCATGGAGCAGCTCAGAAGCTGCACAGACCCAGTGCACTAAGCAGGTGGGTGGAAAGGGAAGTTTTTGTGGATTTATTTTCTCTCTGTGCTAATCAGTATGGATTCCACATTCCAGCCTTTGGAGTCTTCCCCATTACCCAGTCATTGGATATTTTGGCTGCTACTACTGAATGCAAAGATAGCCTATAATAAATGCCCCTTCATCCAGTTCTTAACAATAGATAAGAGGGCTGACTTGATGCACATCATCAAGACCAATGCTTAACGCATTGTAAAGCTGCCTTGAATCTCCAGAGAAGGGCGGCATATAAATAAAATTTTTTTTACCTGGGGCTTCAAATCAGTGCACCTGCAACAATATTTGTCATATTTGGCAGCTTGGAGATATTTTTAAACATGAAATGCTGGGTAACATTTTGCCTAATGACTCCTTTCAGCTTGTATCATGATCAAAAAGGGTAATGAGGAGCTGCCTGTTTATGCAGTGGCAAGGATGACTGCTGGGAAAAGGATTCTTTTGCTCATTTGCAGACAGGTAAATTTTTCTGCTCCATTTTTTTTTTTCCCCAGTTTTTGCCTCTGGAAAATGGAATCTTGCAGCGACTGGTGCCTATGTCAGATACTAAGGAGTTGCTTTTCCACTTTGCATATGAAGGGCATCTATACTTTATCTAGGAATAAGTTGTAACATAGGTATGATACACAGCACCTTTTTCTTTCAGCCTAGCTTGAAGAAATTCCTCAAGCATTTGAAAAATGCATGTTGTGAGAGAAGAATGAACTGATAAGTTGTTTCACACATGGCAAATGTCCAATCATCACAGCTAGAATGACACCTCCCAGGCCTTGGTTTAGGAGAATGGCAAGAAATCCAGATTTGGTACCTTTCATCAGCTTGTTGTAAAATCACTTTATCAGCGTGACCAGAGAAGCACCAATGTGTTCACCCCGTGTGAAGAAGAGCTCCATCTCCTGTGCAAGACCACAGGAAATTCAATATAGCTGCACCCCAACATGCTGTGGATGTTCCCCTGTGCTCTCTGCAGACCCACAAGAGCCAGTCCAGTGGAGTGAAAATCTTTGTGCAAGTTTTCCAGGCCAAATCTGAACTCGTGTTTTTGCTATTCTACCTCTGGGTGCTTAATGGAATATTTTCTGTGTACACCCTATATGCATTATATGTGTGAATTATAGCATAATAAATTTGACACTATAAAGTGTGTGTACATTTTCTTCAGACACCCTGTAGTGTGTCTAATACTAGTGTGTTTGGAGGGGGGATACCTTTTACAGACATTTGATGCAATCAATTCTATGTTTACAGGTAATAGATGGGAATTATGTTACACACATCTATTTTCCCTTCCCCTTGGTGGTAAAAATGCAGTAATTCAGAGAGTACCTTTGAGGGTTGCAAGGTTACGAGTTTGGTAAGCCCGAGGGATGCTGGTGGGAACCTGGGATCCTCCCTCTTGCTCAGCTTTCAGCCTCGGGAACATCCTCTGGCATCACGTTCCGCCTCCAGCCCCGACTCAGATTGTTCTCTTCCCTCACTGTGGTCTTTTTGCTTCTAACATTGCCCTTGGAGGTCCCAGTAGTGGTCACAGCTTCTCCAGTCCATCCCACGGACCTCTGCTCACCCCGGGGCTTTGCTAGCAGCACTGAGGATAGAGGTCCCCGGTGCGGTGGCTGGAGCTCTGTGCCTGTTCCCTTCATGATGAGTATTGAGACTCCCGCACATCTGACCTTGTGATCCACCTGATGGCAGAAGTCATATTCTTGCTTAATTCCACATTTTCTATTTTGTTGGGGTGAAACGCCTTGAAATACCCTATGCAGGGGAGAACAGGTTCAATTAGCGTCCTGGGAACCCTGGGACAGAGCAATATTACTGAGTCCCTCCTGGTTGCAGTGCTGATAAAGAGTTTATGGGATGAGCGCAGTGATAGCTGTCAGTGGGGGTTTTGATTTCTTCAGCAGCATGTCCAGAAATAGGATCTATGGATGTGGGAATTAATTAAGACATGAAGTCTTGGCCACACAACTCTACATTCTTTGAGAGGCTATTTTCTTTTGAGAAACCCATGAATATCATATTAGAGTCAGAATCAGTAAAATGTTTTCCCATAACTGAATTTTATTCTTCCTAGGATCATGAAATTCTGTCCACTCACAGCACCCCAAGTACCAGTAGTCACCAGAAAAGGACCACACCACAGCCTACCAAGAATTCCTGAGTGAATTAAGCTTTAAAATTAAACACTGCATTGCAATAACGCTGCCCGTGCCAGTGGGGCAGCACAGAGGTCACCATGAAAGAGCCTGTCCTGCTTTCCAGTTGGCTTGGAGAATGCATTGTAAAACCTATTATTTTTGTAACAATGGGAGGGGAAAAAAATAAAATTAGTGAATTGGCCTGAAGCAGATATCCAGGCATCCAATCAGTTTGTCATTCTGATCCTCTCTCCAGTGTGTATGATATGGAGATGTCACTTTCAGTTGAGTTTTGGAGTGATAAGCTTTATTTGCCATATTTGCACAATGTCTCTTCATACCACTCATGCCTGGGAAGATAAGGCTTAGCTTGGGAGACGATGATAGATGGAATACAGCAAGCACTACTCTCTGCTGGGGCAAATTGAGACGTTTTGTACCGTTATGTGACTCTGGCCTTTTCTTTCAACAGTGCGCCGGCAGCAAGCATTCACAGAATAATATCAACTGAAACCTACGTGCTAAATCTCGCATCAAACCACTAAACTCTATGAATGCAATATTAACAGAAAGAAACCACATCACCCCCATCTGTCTGCTATTCATAAAGCATTTTGATATGAAACTTTATATTTGTTAAGTTAGGCATAAAAATATTCTTGTCTATGTTTTATATTTACGAATTCAAGCATTTTCTTCTATACACTAATATCATTTGAGTTTTAGGGATTATGGTGAATCCTGAGCTGACTCTTCTTAAATTGGTACTACTCTTCTTTAACAAAGTCAACCAAAGAACATTGAAATTTTCTGTTCTTAACAAGCCAGCAATTTCCATTATTTAAACAGGAAAGGTGCCTGTCTTAGAGTGCTTTACAAAGTCAACTCCCCATGGATGGGAACCTCTTACAGACAACCAAGGTTGTCTGTGGTAGTTTTGTGGTAAGATGCCACTAACTCCCTCAGGCACAACAAACTGCATTTCCAGTGCAGGAATTGGTTGTTCTTATTGGGACTGGAGACCTCACAGGTCACTGGGAAGGGGAAAAAAGACAAGTACAGAAACTTCTCTGTGCCTGTACACTCCTGGCTGTGTGGTGCCCATGGGAAACATCCCCCAGTTCACCAGTTAACCCCACAGGGATACGTTGAAGGGTGTCCGGTCCCAGTGCTCCCAGTCCATCCCAGTGCCCCCAGCCTGGTCCCGGTGCCCCCAGTCCATCCCATTCCAGTCCAGTCCAGTCCCAGTGCCCCCAGTCTGCCCCAGTGCCCCGAGTCCATCCCAGTGTCCTCTTGTCCAGTCCCAGTGCCCCCAGTCCGTCCCAGTGCCCCCAGTCCGAGTGCCCCGAGTCCATCCCAGTGCCACCAGTCCGGTCCCAGTGCTCCCAGTCCATCCCAGTGCCCCCAGCCTGGTCCCGGTGCCCCCAGTCCATCTATTTGGGGTGACAGCGGTATGACCTAGGTATGTAGGGGGTATTGATCTTATAATGATAACTGATCTTTTGCACTTAAAAAGACCATGGGTTTAATGTTTGATTTTTTCAAAATCTGCTCTTGAAACCACTTGAAAAAAATCAGTCTATGGAGAAAATGAGAAATTATCAAGTATTTTGCAGGACCTGTACAATAACATCTGTTGTTGCAGCTTTAAGATGAGAGGGGGGCTGTTGGTCTGAGACAGAGTTCTACATGGGTCAATCCTGACTGAACTAGGAAGGAAAAAAACACAGGGAGTTTAAACCACAGAAGGGAACAGATTCTCCTCTTCAGTGCCTGGTTATTGACCATGGATCGTAGTGTGCCTAGAAATGAGTCAAAGCCTTGCCTGTTTTGTCTGAGGTTTTCTTACCTCCATGGTGCCTTCTGTCCTTATTTCACACATCAGGATAGGTTCCTTAAGGTGGGCTTTCAGGTTGACAAATATGATCTGTTTGGTTTGGTTTAGGGTAAGGTTTTGTTGTTTTTTTTTTTTCAACTGAGTGACTTTTATTCTTTATAGTCAGCATCCCTTTTGAAGAGACAATTCCAAGACTTGCTTAACAGGCTGGACTTACATTCAAACATTTCTAACTTCTTTGCAAACCTTATGGGAAGGGTGAAGAAAGAAAGTAAGGGGTTTTGGAAAATATTGAACCTAGAGCATAAGAACTAAATAGAATAGAACCAGACACAGGGCTTCTGGGTCTCCTTTATCATTAAAAAAAATAAATGTTTGAAGGTAGACTTCTCTGCTGATTTTATAAGCTTTGAGATTTGTTGCCAGTTTAGATTTGAGGTTACCGTGGGTTGTTTATTTTTTGGTTGTTTCTCTATTCTTTCAGCGCCAGCCCTTTTTCTGTTTTTTGAAGCTGCAACCAGGATGGTTGTGGCAGAAAGGTTTTGGTTTGTTGGAGGTGGGAAGTGGATTTTACTGTTTCAAACCAGGTTTTGTACTAAAAAAAAAGACTAAGAAGTTTGGAGTAGGGAAATAAAGTATACTTTTTTTTTTTTTTTTTTTTTTTAAGGACTAAAAGGGTTCAGGGAAAATGTCTGTTTTGCTTGAGTGAGACCAAAAGGCGTATAAGGAGACAAGAATTTTATTGAAGAAAAAATATATGTGTGTATTTGTATAGGACATAAATAGCAATGTAAACCAGCAAAACAGAACAATCCGAATTGTCACCCTTCCCTTCCAATGCCCAGCAGGTGGAGATGTATTAAAGAGTGAAGTTTGTTGGGGCAGAGCACATACCAGAGTCTACCTCCAATGAGTTAAAATACATTTATCTCAAAGAAAATACTAAAAACTGCACACCCAACCATCAACATTTTGTTGTTTTATTCACACTTTCCCCAATGCAGGTGCAGAGCTGGACTGCAGAGAAAAACCTGCTGTTAACTGATGCCCTTCCTGGCTGTGGTACTTTAGTCCTTTCTTGTACCAAATGCAGTGCTAGCTCTTTATTAGAGACAGAAAAAACCCCAAACCCTGGTTTCCACACTCGTGCAGCAAGCATTGTGGACAAAATTCTACCTCTGGCTGTGACAACATCCCCACAACAAACTGTAAGTTGCACTGGAATCCTTAAATCATTTTGCACACTTAAATTTTAGTTTACATATGTCTCACTTGGAGATACTTATCTTCAGCAATAACTATGAATTTATTTTAGTTCATAGTTTTCTTCACTTGATGTGCAAGCAGAAAGATGGCTCCAGGTAAAGCTTAATTTGAAATACAATACTGATTTTTTAATTTTGCTTTTTTACTTTGCGTTTGCTCCAAGTAAAAGTTTTATGTCAATGATAGTAACAAAGTTACCAGCAGATAGCCGAGCCTTACCACAAAAGACACAAAGAACTGAACTGTTTTGTCTAACCCATTTTTAGATGTGGTATTTTCTTAGGTAGAAAGCTGTACTGGAAAGTTTCCACTTGAGAGAAGGGACCTGCCAGCCTTCAGCAGCTTCTGTCACCAGGGCTCTGTTTGTTGCTGGTGGCTCTTTGCAGCTCCATCAGCTGAAGGATCCAAACCAAAGGGGATGGAGTTTGCTTTGGCCATCTCAGCATCAGTCAGTGCAGTGACCTCATCTTGTCAATCAGTGAAGCTGGGATCTGTGCTCTGGCCTCAAAAGCTGTTTGACCAGTGAATGTTCTCAGGTTTTGTAGAGAGTCTGGTATTGTTGGGAGTCTGCTTCCCTAGCTTTGCCAGTTTGTCATATCTCTAGAGGTGGGATATTTCTCATGAAAGTCAAAGCAGGTCACGTCACATGCAGGAAACTGCATTTTGAAACCTTTTTTATTCTGCTGCATGAGCAACCAGGAAAACTTGGTACTAGACACGAGTCCACAGCATCTCATCCATGATCTGCCGGACCTGTGAGCAAAGCTGCTTCTTGATGAGCAGAGTGGAGGCTGTAATGAGTAGACCTTCAAGTGCATGTCTACAGAGGAGGAGGCAGAACCGGCAGGGAACGCCCTGGATAAATCCACTGAGCTCTCCCTGCTCTGACTTAGCACTAGGAGAGCAGCCACAGCAGGAGCTGAGCAGGTTACCAGCCTCACCCTCAGCCTAGGAGGTTCCCCCCTGGCAGGCTTTCAGAGGACAGTTGGGTGTCACCCAAACCTGCTCCTCGCTCACCCAAAAGCCACGCTGGGAGGGAGTTTCTGGGAGACAACAGCCCTCCAGCATCTTGGAGAAGCACAAGAAACGATGAAAAAAACCGTAACACAACCCATGCACAAACCCCAGATCCTGCCTGGACCCACCACCACTACTGTGCTGCCTGTCTGATGCACTCTTCAAGCTCACTCAGTGGGACTGCAGAAAGAGGCCATGCCGTCATGCTGAGGCCTCTGTCTCTAACCCCCTGCACCAGTACAAGTGAAGGGTTGACCTGCTGGAAAATAGCTCTGTGGAGAAGTACCTGGGAGTGCTGGTGGTCTGCTGCTGTGGAGACATTCCAAAGCTGGCTGTTTGATTGGTTATGTGTAGTGTTGTGGGCCCCCCCCCCCCCCCCCCCCCCCCCGCCTTGGATGGCCGGAGGGGACAGGCAGGGACAGGACAAAGGCTGCCAGACAAGGCCTGTGGATTTCCCACCCCAGTCTGGCATCCCCAGTGCTCCCTGCCAGCCCCCACCCTAGAGTGCTGAGGAAGGAGCTCAGCCTATGCAGTGTCGGGACCCCAGTGCCCGTGACCCATCTCTCAACACTCCCCTCTCTGCCCCGGGGTGGATGCAGGCATCTGGAGCCGCCCCCTCCAGTGCCGTAGGACCTGTTGATGAGGACCTGCACACAAGGAATAGAGAGCAGTTGCTAGATGCTGGTTTAGCTATTACAGGAAAATGTGCAGACAGTCCTGCACCTGCAGACAGAGTAATTGAGACCCTGACAAGGAACCATCAGGGATTGCAATGAAAGGCCTCAAGAAAAGCTCAGAAGACTCCCATCTTAGCTGTGTGCTCACAAAGTAGTCACCTCTCTTTGTTTTGTCTATTTTCCCCACCTCTCACAGGAGTGAAAGTTTTGTTATTAGCACTCTGCGTCTTATACTGCTATAAATAGTTCCTATTCCACCTGCTTGTCTTTCTCAGGGCATGAAGTGCAAATGACTTCTAAGTGCTATAAAAAAGGTAGGAACTTAAAGGATTTGCTCACATTGCCATGTCAAGTGAGTAACTCCAACAGCTTGCAAAGTTGATTCAATTCACATTTGAAATGTTTCTCTCAGGCCTTCTGTAGGCACATGAGGTCTGAGCAAATGGCAGAATGAGGGATGTAATCCTGCTGTCACTGAAAAGCAATGGGCGGCTTCACTTTTGATCCAAAAGTTTATTAATGTAAGCAATTACCTTGCCTTTGTATCTGTGTATGTATTTGTATAAACTCGTTATAGTTTGACAGTTTGTAAACTGGAATACTATATTCCTTATATTTAAATTTGACTGCCATGTATCATAAGTTTTATTTCAGTAGTTTTATTGCGACTAAGAAGCCTCAGTGAGCTTGGGAATCTCTTTGTCCTGTGTCAGTTGAAGTGACTTAAGTAACATACATAGTCAGTTAGAAGGCAAATACAATTTTGACCTGTAATAAGCTGTGCACTTCAACATTCTGGACGTCTGATCGAAGTAAATTTTCTTACCCTCACTGCCTCTTTTTTAGGCTTGCTGCTATTTGTAACCATACTAGCCAGTGTCTTCCAGTACTCAGAACAGTCTCCCTCAGTACAGTGAGGGAGTTAACTATAGCATCTGATTGAAAGGGTACAGTGCACATGCGCAAATGGATAATGCAGCATCTTCTTGGTCACTTCTTGCACGGTGGCTTTTGTGAAACAAGAAACAATTTTTCCCCCCCTTTTTTTCATGACATTAATCTGCCATGAAAGCAGGTATGTTTATTACGGCGCCGGGTGCAAGGGGGATCGTTCCTCCTAACTTGCACACCAAAGTGTCCATCAAGCAGGTATTTTTTACACCGAAGCATGCATATTTAACAAAGTTAGCTACATATTCATTATACGGGGCTGGATCATTATAATCAGTTCCGGGAACTCATCATCATAGGCCTCCTCCCATTGGCACTTGCGCACTGCCGTCTGGTGGTCGTGGGCTGGGGTCTTCGGGGGTCTTTGGGAGGAAGGCTCTCAGTCTTCCTCGCGGTTCATAGAGAGGTTTTACTAAAATCCCATAGGTATGCATCCATAATTGACACCAACCTGTCATTCACAAAAATGTGGGGGGGTCTTTTACCATTCGAGGTTCAGGTATCCTGCAGACAGCTTCCTTCCGTTCCTTCCCTAGTTCCTGGAGTCCTCCTGAGACTTCATATCCTAGGTAGATGACTTGTTTCTTCACAAGCTGAGCTTTCTGTTGAGAGACTCGATATTCACTTAGTCCAAGAAAGTTTAACAAGCTTACAGGCCACCTAAAGCATTGTATCTGGAGCAATAAGATGCTGACCAGTGCCTGAGCTGGTACTAGGTACTGCTTTAGGAATTGTATCATTTTAAATCCCTACAAACTGATAGTATAAACCAAACACAACCTTGACATTATTACAGTACTTTAAGTAGGTTTTAGTAACCAGGAAAAAATGTTAAAGAAAAGTGCTTTTTACAACTTTCCCTGCAGTTCTACTTTGGTATGTTGCATTTATTCTTTCCTTAGGAGCACTTCTTTTTGACACCTTACCTACAAATATAGTAGGTTTGCATCCGAGGAGAGTCATTCCAACCCCACTCATCTTGGGTATAAATTTTATTCTCTTGCATTACCAAGGTTGACAGATAGAAGGGCTTGGTGGGCACCTGGTGCCGTGCCAGGGTCAACCCACCACAATGATATTGTTGTGCATGCTCCCAAGGTCCTCGTCCACCCTTACGTGAGCTTCTTAATACTACTAATCAATATCGTTGGCCTAATCCGGGTTGTCTGTAGTCTGATCCCAGTTTGGCCTGAGAGGAGACAAGTTTCAGGTGGGGTGACACTTCTCATCCATCAGTACCCACCAAGTCTTTTCCACAGGGCTTCTCTCTATTACCTCATCCCCCAGCCTGTATTGACAATGAGGATTGTTCTGACCCATTGTCCTGGTTTGAGTGAGAACAGAACTAATTCTGTTCAGTAATTTTACTTTTCAGCTCAGTTCTCTTAATTAACTGTACTTTCTGAAGTTAGGAGCCTGTACTCACAGACAGTGTCTGCTTCTAGCAGTGATAACACCCCATGTTTAGAGTTACTACCAAGGATTGGTATGCAGACCACCATACCATATGACGTCAGCTCAACTATAAAGGGAGAGGGCAGGAGGAGGATGGGGGGGCATTCTGCTTTGTCCTCCCAGTGGCTGCTGCATTTTCCTGGAGCCCTGCTTCCTGGACGTGGACCGACATTGCCTGTGGACGGGAAGTACCGAATAACATCCTATCTATCATAACCCACGGCTCCTTGCATCTTATTCTCTCCCTGCGTGCCATGCTGATGGGGGTTGGGGGGAGTGATAGAAGGGCTTGGTGGGCACCTGGTGCCGTGCCAGGGTCGCAGCCAGGACAGGTGACCCCAAACTGACCAGCGTGGGATTCCATCCCATACACAGCATTTTTGGTATAAAGCTGAGGGATCAGGAGGGTCTCGCCCCACTTTGCTCTGCTCAGCCTGACTCAGGTCCTCTTCCAGTTTCTTCCTCGCCTCGTCACTGCATGGCACCCCAGGACTCTGTCCATTCTGCCTTGGATCCTGATCTGTGTGTTCCCGAATCTGGTACCAGAATCCAGCTCCTGAACACAGCTCCCATCTGCTCCTGGGCCCAGTCTGGGCTTGACCCCAGGGATTGGCCTTCTTCCACCTCTCTGGGCAATCTTCACCAATGTTTCACCACCCTCATTGTAAAAAATTTGTCCCTTATATCTTGTGTAAATCTCCCCTCTTTTAGTTTAAAACTATTGCTGCTTGTCCTGTTGCAACAGGTCTTGCTAAAAAGTCTGTCTCCCTCTTTCTCACAGGCTCCCTTTAAGTACTGGAAGACTGCAATAAGGTTTGCCCAGAGCTTTCAGCATCCAGGGTGAACAACCCAACCTCCCAGCCTTTCTTCAAGAATTAATATCCCTGCTTGTATATCAACCAGTGTGGTTGCAAAGAAGTTTGCCCAAAGCCTGTGGCAGCTTACCACTATAAATACATGGGAAACGACCCTCAGCAAATCTTCACTAAGCAATCCTAAATCAGTTTTTGCCATGTCCCGGGAAAAAAGAAAGCTCTGTCTTCACACAGCACACTAATAACCTTTTCAAGCAGACAGAGGGGGTTCTGGGTTTGCTTTTTTATGTTGTTTTGGGGCTGTTCTCTTTTGGGTTGGGTTTTTTTGGAGGTCATCCCACCCCCCCAGCGAACAGGCCAACAAGAAGTTGGGAGGGGACACAGCTGGGACAGCTGACCTTAAGTAACCAAAGACATTTTCCATCCCGTATGATGTCATGTTCAGCAACAAAACTAGGGGGGAGGTTGGGAGTAGGGGACATGCTGCTCTGGGATGGGCTTCACATCCATCAGTCCGTGGTGAACAATTGTTTTCATTTGCATCACTTGTCTTTCTTGGGGTTTATTTATCTCTCTTTGTTATTTTCCTATGCATTACAATAATAATACGGCGTGAAGGACGGGCGCGGCATCATCACCGACAGCTTCGGCAGGTACAGGAGGACTCTCAGCACCACCTCCAACTCCACCACCAACGGCAACGGCGCTGCCGGCAGCTCCGACGAGCAGTCGGGGCCCTCGGAGGAGGACGAGTGGGACCGGATGATCTCGCACATCAGCAACGACATCGAAGCCCTGGGCTGCAGCATGGACCGCGATTCCTCCTGAGGGACGGGGCTGGGGAGGGTCCCCAAGCCCCCCCCCCCCAGACTCCCCATAGTCTCTTGGACTGGTGGTCCTAATGTCCCCATGTCCCAACTGCCTCTTGGATTGGTGGTCTCCATGTCCCCATGTCCTAGGTGACTCTTGGACTGGTGGTCTCCATGTCCCAGCTGCCTCTTGGACTGGTGGTTCCTATGTCCCTGGTATGTCCTGGACGGGTGGTCCCCATGTCACCACATCCCAGCTACCTCCTCACCTGAAGGTCCTCCTGTCCCAGCTGCCACCCAGCTTGGTGGTCCCCACATCCCCATGTCCCCACATTCCCACTTCCTCCAGGCGTATTGCATGGGGTTGTTGTGGCCCAAGTGGAGGACCCAGTACTTGGCTTTGTTGAAGCTCATACCATTAACATTGGCCCATCTATCCAATCTATCCAAGTCTCTCTGTAGAGTATCCCTACCCTCGTGCAGATCAACACTCTCACCTAACTTGGTGTCATCTGTGAACTTACTGATGATACACTTTATGTCCTTATCAAGATCTTAAATGAAGATGTTAAACAGAAATGGTCACAACACTGACCCCTGAGGAACACCACTGGTGATTGGTTGCCCCACAATATTCCAGAAGCGGCCTCACCAGGACAAAGTAGAGGGGGAGGAAAACCTCTCTCAACCTACTAACCACACCCCTTCTAATACACCCAAGGATGCCATTGGCCGTCCTGGTCACACGGGCACATTGCTGGCTCATGGTCATCCTGCTGTCCACCAGGACCCCCCGGTCCCTTTCCTCTATGCTGCTTTCTAACAAGTCAATCCCCAGCCTGTACTGGTACCTGGGGTTGTTCTTTCCCAGATGCCAGACTCTACAATCGCCCGTGTTACCTTCCATCCTGGGTTGGACCTTCTCCAGACCACATCTGATGGTCTTGGTGGCCACCTCCGTGGGTTGGAAGCCACCTTGGTGGCCACCATCATGGGTTGGAGCTTCTCCAGATGATGCCTGATGGTCTTGGTGGCCACCTCTGAGGGTTGGAGGCCATCTTGGTGGTCACCATCCTGGGTTGGAGGTTCTCCAGATGATAGGTGGTGGTCTTGGTGGCCACCTCCGGGTGTTGGGAGCCTCGTTGTTGGCAAGCAGCTTGCGGTGGGGCTTGTCCTGGCGACTTTGCATCACCTCTTTGATGAGCTGCCATCTTCACCAGGACAGACTGGGATGACAGATATTTGCAAAGCTATTCCTTATGCTTTGGGATTGCCCACAGTCCTTGTGGATCTGTGTATCATGACATTTATCTTGTTTATGGGAATAATTAATTTGCAGAAGACTTGGACATGTAAAATGCTCTGAAAGGGCTCGTTAGTGCTTGATGCTGTTATTAATTCTTTATTATTTAAATAGTTGTTGTTTTATCTTGTTTCCTGGGCTAAGAACAGGATTTCTTTCTTTTTTTTTTTTTTTTCCCTTCTCCTTTCCCTTCTTCCCCTTTGCTGTGGTAAAGCAGAGGCCATTGTTATCAGTGAGCAGCGCGTACCAGTCTATAGGGCAACTAGAATCTCAGGGTTTGTCCATTCAAAGCCCTCTCAGCTTTTCTGCACATCTTGGAAGCTGGAAAGCATCTTGATTTTTTTTTTTTTTTTTTTTTTTTTCCCCCCCCTCCCCCCCCCTTTTCCCAACCCGAAACAGAAAAACAATTTTTCCTCCCCGACCCGCACTTTTAAATTCTTTTTGGTTTAATGTTTAGATTTTAGCTTTTTTAATTTTTCACTTTTTCTTACAATTTTGTGGTCCTTAAGAGGCTTTAGCTGTTTTGGTTTCAATACTAGGCTTTAGATTTTTTACTTCAGTAGGGATTGTTTTGCTTGCTTCTTAATATTGTGTTATAGATTTTTTGTTTTAATGTTACTTTTTAAAATTTCAATACTATATTTTACTGGGTTTTTGTACTACATTTTACCTATAAATCTTTAGTTATAAATCTTAGCTATATAGACTTGTGAGAAGTAGATTTTGCTGCCTTCTGACCAGGAACAGACTGGAAGATCAGAAGGGGCCAGACAGAGAGCAGCACAGGAAAGGAGATACAAGGCAAAGAGCAGCACTGCCACTTCTGTAACATCCTAACTTTTGGACATTTGGGCTCTTCTCACCCTGGTTTCACTGCCTCCTCTCTTCAGATTTCTTTCCACCTCTTATAATATTCAGCACACACACCATAAAAATCAATAACCATAAAACCTCAGCTAAAGGAAGGATAAATGATGTTATCTCCGCCACTCGCGGCGCGCTTTGTTCCCGGCGAGGCGCGATTGGCTGTCGGCGGCCGCCGCGGTGCACGCCGGGAGCTGCAGTCCCGAGAGGGCCGCAGGTGCCCGCCTGGCAGGAGGCGGCGCGAGAAACGCGGCCCCTCAGTTGTGGGTTGGGTTTTTTTTTTTTAACTTTTTAGTAACTTTCTGTTCCACAGACGGCCAACTGCAGAACCTGAATTCACGAAGTTCGGCTCGCTCCCCTCCCGAGCCGCAAAGGTTTTCCCACGCACATTCCTCTGCTCCACCCCTTACAGCTGCGCCTTTCCGGCCAAGTTTCCCGCAAAGCTTTTAAACCCGGCAATGTCTCCGCCACTAAACACGGCTTTGACGGGGGGAACCTCCCACCTCCCGGCCCCGGTAACACCCGCCGGCCTTTCCCGCGAGCACGGCCGTAACCGGCGCCTGGAGCAGCCTCCCCGGCCCGGCCCGGCCCTCAGAGCTTCCGGCACTGCCAACTCCCGCGCTCCGCAGGAGCTGCTCCAGGCAGCCGCGACACTGCCGGACAGCAGTGACCGGGTCAGGCCGCTGCCGTTCCCCGCTGCCCCGAAAGCCGCCAGAGCTGGAGCCCAACCGGGGCCTAGACCGGAGCTACCAGACCCCGCTCCCTCAGGGCGCCTTCTTATTGGCGGGTATGATCACGTGATCCCGGAGAGGGGCGGTTCCCCGTCTCCTCCTGGCGCAGTGGCTGCCGGGTAAGGTCGCCGCGCCGCAGCCTCGCGGAGGGCACTGTAGGTCCCGCCTCCCACGGGCGCGGCTGCTATTGGTCGAGATGGCGCCGGGGCGGCCGCGGATTGGCTGGCGGGGCGGAGGGAGGGAAGTGGGGGGGGCGTCGCAAGCCGCGGTGGAAGAAGCGGGTGAAGGAGCGCGGCGGCGGCGGCCGGTGGGTGAGGCGGAGGCGGCGGCGGCGGGGCGGGTGGTGGCCCCTTCCCCTTGGGCCTCCCCTTCCTTCTGGGCAGCCCCTCCTCGTCGTGAGGAGGAGCGCGATCCGGGCCCGGAGGCTCCGCTCAGCCGGGCCCCCCTCAGAGCCCCGTGGCGGGGGGTGTTGAGGGGGTGGCCTCCTGTGGGGCCTGCCCTGAGGAGCTGGGTGCTGAGGGGAGGTGTCGGGCCCGCTCGGTTGGCGGGGGGTGCCGGCCATGGCGTCTGGCCCCGGGCAGCGCGGCGGGATGGAGCCGTCGCTTCCCGCTTTGAGAGTGGCAGCGCCGAGGGCCGATCCCGGGCAGGGCAGGTGCCCGGCGGTCAGCAGCCTTGCGAGGGTGTTGTGCTTGCGCCGCCTCCCTGGAGGAGCGGAGCAGCGTGGAAGTGGCTGGGGTGGAAGCTGGTGTTTCTGCGGGCACGCTGCCCGAAAGGGAAACCCTCTTACGCTGCCCTGATGGGAGTGACAGGTCACGAGAAATCGTGTAAATAAAAGATAATCTGGAGATAACCTGCTGAAGTTTGAGGGAAGCTTTTTAAGGAGGCTTGAAAATACAGAGGGAGGCAGCATATGGAGCTTGGTCTTACAGGGTCTGGCACTTGTTTTCCTTCTCTGTGAACATGTGATGCTTACTTTAGTGATCCTGCTGTTGTGCTCATGTTCTGCAAATGTCATAAATAAGTAACGTGCTAGATGATTGGTTTTATTTTGTTTAACAAGCTGTCGAAATTACACATACTGAGTATGAGTAGGGTTTGAATGCTTGATATCCACCACAGCGCATTGATCGCTCCTCTGATAGTGTCAGTGAGACTTTATCAGTATTTACATGCTGACCTCAGACAGCCGTAGTCCTCTGGTGCTCTTTTGAAGACTAAATGAAAAGGAAATAATTCTATCTTCTAAAACCCACTGCTTTTTTCATTAGGTGATAAAGAAAAAAAAAAGAAGGGAGATGAATTTTCTGCACATCAGCTGTAAAAGTTCCAGTTAACTGTTGCTGAATCAAAACAATTTTCTTCCTAGAGGTCACTAGCTGAAATATGATCACGGTGTTTAGGAACTCAGCATTGTTACAGAGAGCTATTTTGGGGCAAAACCATTTTAAATACTTTTTTCAGACAAATACACCTTTTTGTTAATACAATTTGCATGCTGTTTTCTCTCAGAGGTGTGGCAGAAGGATTGGCCCTCCCAGCAATGACTAGGTCTGTATGTCTGGCAGGACAGTGTAGGTGTGTGGTTGTGTCTGTATACTATAATACAGTGTGGTCTAGAGGTGTCGAAGGATTTCCCTTACCTCTCCATGGGATCATATTGCACCATGTAGGTCTAATCTCTGCTTTTAATTAGTGTTGAGACATGGATTTTGGGGGGTTTGTGTTTTTTTGATCTCCACCCTTAGCTGGTAAAGTGTGATGAAAATGTTTCTGCACTTTGAGGTATATATGGGTGGGCTATATTTTTCAGAAAGCTTTAACAACTTTTATTGCAAGTATGTCTAATTGTCAGTTCTTGCTTTAGATTCTGTGCTTCTCTTACCTTAGATGTGCCCTTGATTGGAGTTTTCATTAACTTTTATCTGTCTTTGCATATCTTTCCAAAGAGGCATTTCTGAAGTAGTAGGGCACATCACTGTTTGTGGCTTCCAAGCCAAAAAGCAGCCCTTTGTTTTTAGCTGTGTGTGATCTCTGCCAAATACTTCCATTACTTACAACTCCTCTGTGCCAGTTTGGGACAGGGTCTGGTGCTTTGTCAGGAGATTCTTCCTGCCTCTTTGGCTTGTTGTTGCTGTGATAACGTTTTGTTGGCTTTAGCTGTCTTTGTTCTTCAAGATGTTTTCTTATGGATATAATCTCATGAGATGAGCTTGGGTTGTGTGTCAGTCTTAAAGACTGTGAAGATATGCATGGCCTGGTTTCCTGGTAAAATAAGGAGGAACCTGCTCTTTTTGCCTCTGGTTTTTGATGTGGTTGATACTCCTTTGAAATTGTGCTTCTTTGAAAATGCTGTGGTTATTTATATCAAACATACCCGTTCAGTTTAGAGACCTTTCCTTTTTCAGATTTCTTGCCCTTGTTTGTTCTTTGTTAAGGCTGCTCTGCTGCATCAAGCCCATTCAGTCATTCTCTTATATTTTTATGTAGATCTTATGTGCCTGGGAGACGCTTCCTTCGGTAAGAAAATGCAAATACCGTATTTCTTTGTAAGAGCAAGAACTCGTCATTTGAGAGGGACTTGGACAAATACAACATTCGAAAATACACACAGAAGAATTTCAATTTGAAAGCAGTTGGATCTGTTTTTTCTCTCTTTTCATCTTTCCTGTGTAGGACCCAGCAGAAAGCCTGGCAGAGGGCTCCATTTCATAGTTACCGAGTGGTGTGCCTTATGGTTACAGCTTCCACAGCCTTTATATTTATTTAATGAACACTTTCTAGTTTATAAGTGGTATTACCTCTCGGCTTTGTAGACTGGTATTTGAGAGGACAGTACTGAATGACACCTGTAAAAGTGGTTGGGCAAAGCAAGGGCCAAAGAGGGAGGCTAAAGGGAGGCTCCCACTGCTCAGAAATGCAGACCCCCTCCTTTCTGAACCGAGGCCTGAATTCCTGCTTGTTTCCCTATCAGAAAGCAAGCTCTTCAGCATTGCTAATTTGTATAAAAGAAGAACCCATGAAATTCCAACCCCCCCACGCTTTATACAGTGAAATGTAATTCTGTGTGCAAATTCTCTTCTCACCACTTTGGGTAATCTTGCCTATGCCTATGTTGTGATAGTTTTGTTTAAGTGCAGCAGAAGGACCATGTTTTCTAGCAATGTTGCCATCCCTCAGGGCATTTCATTGCACTAACTGAGTTGTGGGAATTTTAGGGGAAATAAACTACTACTACTTTTACTTTAGCTAGCATAAGGAAGATAGAGGATAAATAAAGCACACCAATATTTTAAAAGAGAGATTATTTTAGCTTACTAAAAGCAATAAACATTTAACTCCTGTTTCTGAAATTGGCATGAGCAAAAAATTTGCTAATGTTTTCATTCTTGCTGTCCAGCAGTTGCTTTTGGAATGAATGCTTTCTGTTCTTGGCACATAAAATAATTGTGAAATAACCGAGTTTTATTAAGAAAGGTGTAGCACAATATAGTCTGGGAGGAATGAGCATTACCTTCTTCTGGGGATAGTTCCAGAAAACGAATAGATCTGATAAAAATGCCAAGCTGATAGATTTAGAAGCAATTTCCTTTTAGATAACAAATTAGTTGGAGGTTGTTAAAGCACTGTGTTTTTCCTTAGTCCCGGGAACTAATCCAGGACCTGGTTGGTACTCTGCACTTTGACAGATTGGCACTTTATTCTACAGAAGCAGAGAACAGGTCATTGATGAGAGCAAGGAGTTGGTGACCCCAGTATTTAGGCAAGAGAAGAAACAATAATTTACAATGAGATCTATAAATTCATTTTACTAAAGTAGCTGTTTTGCTGAATCAATGCTCTTTTGTGTTCGGTCATCACCATCTTGGCACCTGGCGTTATAAAAGGTCACCTAAATGTTGTAGGGCAGGATAAGTGTTATGTACTATTCCTGATGCTTTGTGGCATCATGCTCCTCCTTTTATGCCTGGGTCTTCTGGATCTCATGGAACAAGTTTCTGGAAGTAATCATTAATATTTCAGAAATGGCTTTGGCTCTTTTCTGAGCTGTTCAAGCTGAGTTTCATTAGACACTGTTGTCCTGGGTGCTTACAACTTTTCAGAGCTGTCTGTAACCCATTCCAACATCGGTCTCTCTTTTCTACCACTAAGTGAAAACACAGACTGACCATCTGTATCTCTCATTGCTTTCTTTCTTTTCCTGTTCCATCCCAGCTCTCTCTCTCATCTCCTGCTTACTCCTAATTCCTGTGTAGGATACTTTTTTTTATGCCTGTAAGCTGGGACCCATTTTGTACCTTAGCCTTGGTTAACGTACTACTTTATACTATTCTATCATCTAGATGCTGTGCTCCCTTTTTTCTGCATCTGCTCTTGTGCCTTTCATTGGTTATCTTGTTAGGTTTTCTGTCATTCCTTTACCTCTTTGCCTCCCAGTTTCTTGAGTTCATGGAAACTTTCTGGGCCTGCTTTGATTTCCTCAGAGGAAGTTCTAACCCTTGGTTTCCACTTCTGTCCAAATTATCTCTGTTATTAAAGACTCATCTCTCCCAGTGGATCAGAAACAAAACAATACCTTTTCTTCATGACTCTGACTATGCCTGAGGCTTTTTAAACTAATGACCCAGCTATCTGGTGAAAAAGCAACCTTCACTGGCCTCTGTTAGCCAGCCCTGTCCTCACAATTACCCAGCAATACAGTCTCTACCTTCTAGTTTTTTTCTCTTTCTCTTTTGTTTGAGTGTCTTTACCCAGCTTCCGTTTTTCTTCTCTTTTATTTCCACACATGTTTGACAGCTCTGAACTTTGGAATGAGGTGGAGCACATCACATGTATCAAACTCCTGGAACAGGTTTCCCATTTTAAAGGAGCATTCAGCCTCTCTTATGTCCCTGCACATCTATGGCACCAGATGTGACGCCCAATCTTACATGAGGCATGTAGAGAGACTTGATTTCTTCTGTTCTAAAACACAGCATGTGCAAGGTGATCAAAGATCCATACAGTGTCTTGTCGGAGGGGAGAATGCCAGGTGCCCAGGAGGAAGAATGGCTAAGTAGATGGGCATGCTTCCCTAAGAGGTTTTTCCAGCTTTCCATAAAGAAATCCACAAGTTATTTATTATGTGTGACTTCTCTTCATGGCTGCTTAGTAGTAGCTTGTTATTCTTCCATACTGTTTTTCTTATAACAATTGCAGTTTCCATTCTAATCTTGTGATTGGTTCATCATCTTTTTTTTTACTACTTTATTTTACATTTTCATTAGTACTCCTTTAGCTGATAGATTAGTATTTTCTTCCTAGTTTATTCAGAAACAAAAGAAAATCCTCTTAGGAAATGTCTTTTACTTTCTGTGGCGATGAGAAACTAATATCAACTTCAGGGTTTTTGTCGGTTTCTTTAAGCCTGTCTAAAAAAAGATAACTGTAGAGTGGCACTGTTCCTGCCAAGTTTCCACCCCAAGAAGCGGGTTACTACTGAGAAACCGTAAGCTGTCGAAACCCCACGTTTGTCATGGCAACAGCAGGGGTTGAACTGTCGTGCTTTGGGGCGCTTTCAAACCGTGGAGCTTTTCTGTCTCCTGCCTTTCAAACTTGCCGAGTGCCGGTTCCTGGCTGCTGCGTGGCTTTAGTCATCACTGTGTGTATGTTAACGTGTATGTAGTGGCTGCAGCTACCCTGGTGCTCAGATTAAACATACCTTGCTCAGGGCGAGTGTTGTTTCTAGCCCGATACACAAACCAAACCTAAATCTAAAGCTGTGGCTTCCTTTTGGGTTTTGGTGGCATGTACTTCTCCGCGGTGTCCAAGTTATGGCTGTTGTAGAACACGACTAAAGAAAAATGTCATTATTTTTGCTGGAGGAGCAATAAAACCATCTTGATTTCAGTGAATGGTAGTACGTGTAAATAGCTGGGGTTTGAAACCTGTCCAACTTTATAAGTCACTGGAGTATTTTCAGGTCCCACATCTACGCTATTTCCTGTTGGTTTCTTGCATTAGTAATTTTTCCATGTTTCCTTTTTCAGTTGTGGGAAAAAGGAGGGAACAACAAAGCTGCCAGAAAATGTGACTGAAGAGAGGTGCTCAGCTTTCTGTAGTTGGTTCTTGAGTAGAACTAAGGGTTAGAGGGAAGCATGGCTCTTTAATTCTAGTGCTGGTCCCCAGCTGCAGGCAGCCCGTAGTGTTCGGTGCTCACTCAGAGCTGCTGAACACCATCACCTGTCCAAGCTCAGGCAAGTGATCATCTCCCTAGCTTTTGAATTGTTAACTTTCTGACAGCTTTGATTTCTGAAAAATGACACTGCTATAAAAAGCTTTGTCACCTCTCCTGAGTCAGTGCTTCTGCAGGTCTGTGCTTTGCAGTGTCTTGTGTTCAGGAACTGTTTCTAAAGCTTGGCCTGGTTTTTAGGAATGCACATAGAAATTTACTTTTGTATCTTCCACAGCGTGCATCTCAAAGTCTTGTCTTTTTTCATTTCAGAAGTACTATGGAACCTCTGCAGGCCTGTGGGCGTGGACGGCTTAAATCCAAGCTTGGAAAAGCTTCTTCCATTCCAGATGATTTGCTGGCTTAAGCGCTTAATTAGGATGGCTTTTGAACAAGTTGGATTAAACATGGAATCAGTAAGTGCTTCAAATGTGCTTTATGTTTTCAGAAATCAGGTGTAGAAAGCACTTCGTGTATTTTAGTTGATGTTTGTCTGTTCTGGCAGAACACTCAAAGTGTACTGAATACTTGTATGATTCTGTGCTGCTGAAAAAGGATGAAGTTCACTACTTGGACACTGAAGTATTGAGATTACTCAATAACTGTTAAAAATACCAGGCAGTTCTTTCTAGGTCTACTAACAGATGGTTTACTTTGTAAACACTGCTTTTCATCCTGGACTTCTATGTGTGTTTTGAAGCTGAAGGAAAATTTTCAGCTGATTTTTAAGTGATGTTAATTCTTAAATAATCTTACTGGCTTTGCTCTTACCTTGGAGATGAAAAGCCCCATGAAGCCGAGATGATGCTAACTGTGCTCTATTTAACCTGTTCTGTGAGTGTCACAGTGCCTGAGTGCAACACAGCTGTGTTCTGCACTGGGGAAGCTGAGGAATGTGCTGGCATCGCTCTCCTCTCAGAGGAAAGTGCCTGTAGAGTTTTCCTTAAATGCTAGAGAGAAAGAGAGAGAGAAAATGTTTTAACGCAGGAGTTAGAAGCGCAGTTCTTACTCTGCATTGTGGTGGTTGAACCTTTTAGGAATCTTGGGAAGCTATCAAGAGCAAAATATTTATACACTGTAAACCAAAATTGTGAGTAAGAACCTGCATTTTAGGGTTTGATTTGAACTTTGATCTGAGATTCCATGCAGTGTAACTTTGACCATTCAGACTGTGAAGAATATGCTGGCCTACCCCAGGTGTTGCTGTGGGCACTGTCAGCAGTATCTTTCAGTGTAAAGAGGAGGTGGACAACAAGTTTTTAATCTGTTTCCCCTCATTCTCTACTGGTATCAAGCTTGTCATAATGCAGTTAACATTTCCAAACGTCTGCTGGTCAGGACACCAAAGAACACTGTCACAATAACAGGGTATGACTACCTCACATTTTGCAGACTTGCTCTCCCAGTGCTTCAAGTCAGCCAGAAGCTGTGTGCACTTGGGGAGAGCAGTGCTGAGCTCTGCCAGAGCTTCAAGTCAGCCAGAAGCTGTGTGCACTTGGGGAGAGCAGTGCTGAGGCTTTCAGCTCAGCCGAGCCCTGTGCCGCCTTCACTCGCGTACCTTGTGGCACAGCTTGCCTGCAGCTTTCTGAAATATCATCCCAGCTGATCTTCCATGACCAAAACTGAGTCACTCAAAGTTTTGATGCACCAGACCGCTGTTGTTGAGCAACCCCACGGGTATTTGGGCACAAACTATTTTGGAGGATCTGGGTGCCAGTCAACATCTTGTCTGTGGTCTGAGCAATCTCCAAACGAGTTTTACAGCTTGTTTGAAATGCACCGCATTGGTGCTGGTCACACAGCGTGCAGTCTGGGCTCGTGGGCTGATGGGAAACACTTCTCTCATGAACTAAGCCTTCCCTTGACTAGTATTATTCTTCCAGTAAGCCTATTGCCAACAGTTCTCCTTTTCACATCAGAACCTTGTGAGTCGTGAGGCTTTGTTACTGTGGTACCGAGCGTCAGGGACGTTTCCTTGAAGGCTGCTGATCTACCTGCTCCTTGCTTCAGCAGTTATGTGGTAGTCACAAACGTAGGGTCTTTGTTTGAGGCATCTGAACTGCAGAACCAACAGAGTACTCTGCATTGAAAACAAGTTGTGTGCAAACTTAAGCAGCATATTAAGAGAATCTAAGCTTCTCAGAATGGAAAAAGTGGGTCTGAGAGGATGAAGGGCAGAGCTGCAGCTCTGCTGTGAGGATCTAGCACAGCTTACGTGCCATGCACCCTTGTGTTGTCAAAATTGATGTGTTCCAATAAAGCCAGAGGAAGGAAAGACACTTGTTCAGAAATAAGCAAAATGGTTGCATGAAGTTTCTGAGACACCACCAGTCTGGGGATAAAACCATGGAGCATCATTTTTTCTTTCTAATAGAACCTTCAAAGTCGAGCAGTAATGACCTCTGCTCAGGGTATCCCAACAGTGTAACACTCAGCTGGGTGTTGTGCAATGCCCACAGCTGCACTACACTGATCACACAGCAGTGTTGCTGTGCCACTTGAGGCTTGTCTCAGTGTGAACAGACTGGATTTTATCTAAGTTTTCAGTGTTGGGCAACCTTCTAATAGCCTGTTGAGTTTGCTTGAAGCTATGAGCCTTTAAAAACTAAGGTCTGAGTAATGAATTCATAACTAAACACTGGCCAAGTTTCTTAAACTACCATCCAGTGTTTTCATTGCTTACTAACAACATTCTGTGTTAGTCTTCCCGTTATTCTTTCTCTTCTTTACATTGCTTTTGTTGCCTTTCCCTGCACTGAAATCTTTCCTACTCCTCTCTGGTTTGTTTGGTTTTCTTTTTTCCTTTTTGCTTCTGTTCCAGCTCATTTTGTAGTAGTCTCCTGGGATTAAAGTCTCATTTCATGTAACTGTGGTAAATAGCAGAGCAAACATTGCTGTCATTAAGTACAACAAAAGAAAGCAAATTCAGTCCCTCTTGAGACAACACAGAAGAAATCTGACCTGCAGTAGAAACAGTTCCAATAAAGCCACCTGTGCTGGGGGCAGTTTTCTCTAGGTGAACGTATATTATTGTAGGACAAAGTTTCATTCTTATATATTTACTTTCCCCCTTTTCTTTGCTCTTTAATTTCCCAGTTACATTTTCATGTTTATGCCAGCTGATAGTTACTTTTATTAAGACTGACAGACACTCTTCCTGTGTTAGAAGAGCTCTTAAAGAAGAAAAAAAACCCCACTTTGGGAGATATGGAATTATACAACTGTACGGATTGCCCACAGCTGAATGGCTTTTCTTGAAACCTCTTCAAAAGAGGGGCAGAGTTACATTGTCTTGGAAATGGACAAGTTATGCTTTTGAAGATGCTTCCAACTCTTGAATCCTTCTGTTTTACCCGATCTCTTACTTTGAATTTAACCTGCATGCCAAGGCTGTCTTGAACTAAACCAGCCATAGCTATAGCGCAGTGACAGAAACAGCTTCTGGGCCACTTTGGGTATAGAATGGGAGGAGTTCACCCATACAAGTTTCAGTGCATGTATATTATAGCATCAAAGGAATAACTTTAAATACATTTAGCACAAGCATAGTATGGAAGGATAAGGGAAAACTATTCCAAAATGCTGTACAAATCACCTAACAGTGGCTTCTTTTTCCTTCCCCCCCAGGTGCTCTGGTCAAGCAAGCCTTACGGTTCATCTCGAAGTATTGTCAGAAAAATTGGTACCAACCTCTCTCTCATACAGTGCCCACGGGTTCAGTTCCAGGTAGGTGCTCTCCTCAGTTTAGAACACGTGTTTCACTGTCACGAAAGAAGGGATTTGCTCTTGCATCAAAAGATTTTAAGCAAATACGCAGCCCATTTAAGTAGACGACAGAGGGCTTGTAGAAGCAGAATGTGATAAACAGGGCACAGAGGAGAAATTTCAGTTCTTCCCACTTCCAGTTCAGATTTTCTCCCAATGTGGGTTCTTCAGCTTCTGCACTACCTCATACCTGAGTCCGTGTTGCTGTAACACACAGGGTGAAACCTGAAACAAGTTAATTCTCCTAAGGAAAACGGAACTTCTCAAATGAGGCAATATAGTATTATAAAGTTATTCTTGGAAAAAATATATTCATAAAAGAGAAAAGTGTTTGAAACTTATTTCTATAAACAATACTTCCCAGGCTAGGCTTAAGAGGTGTGTAAAGGTGAACAGTGTCCAAAAGATTTGGGACAACAAACAAATTTATCAGGAAGTAAAAAATGAATAACAAGGAACACGAGCACCCTGTTTGCATTTGCTTTTGCTTTACCCAGCTAGCACTGTGTAGGTGAGAGGGGAACATCACTTCTGTGCAGCTTTCTGCCCTCATTTGCTTTTAACTTTGGCTGCGTGTAGTGGGAAGGTAAAGAGAGAGGGTAAAAGCTTCAGGAGGAGGAAACCTTTGATTTTTATAACAAGTCTTCCAGGAACAGATGGGAAAATGGAAGCTGTTACACATCATCTCTTCAACTCTGTGACTCAGGGACAGGGGGTGGGTATAGAATTGAAGGCTGTTTCAGTTAATTTCTTTATCCTATATCAAATGTACGAACAATATTTAGACTTGAACTTGTAGTAGCAGACTCATTTCAGATTACCATAGAAGCCTTTTTGGTGTGATAGTAAAAGCCACGCTAATGTTTTGCCTCTCAAATAATTCCATGGCCAAACTGGGGGGGAGGGTGGGCAACCATCTCCTGCAACTAATTGGTGAAATTTCGAGGAATAAATGTGTGTTGTAGGGGTGGAAATTTGTGCAGGGGAGAAGGAGAACAAAATTTAAACTTTTGGATAGATAGCTAATAGTAGTAAAGCCCGTAATAAAGCTTCATGTGCCTCAGTTTGAAAGGAAGTGAAGTCATCCCGAGTATAAACTGCTGGACGTGTAAAAGCATGATGCTAACTTCTGGTTTTTGTGTCTTTATCTCAGAGTTAAGATTCTGTAGTGAAGCTCAGTAATGGGCTCGATCGTTTCTCTGCTGTTGCGGCTGACCCTTTCCTCTAGCTGTCTTTTCCTCTCTCTCTCTCACCAGCTTTAGCTATGTTATGAAAGGACCAGGCACTGAACCTTGCTGTAAGTCATTACTTAAAAACCCAAGCAAAGCTTACTTGCCTCACCCGAGGTGCATGTGTATCATCTGTGCTTCTAACTTTATCAAACAGCAACAAACTTTCCACAGACCTTCATTTCCCTTGTGAGAAATGGGTAAGAGACTCTGAAAGAATGGCACATTATGTTCATTCTTTCTTCTCTTCTAGCAGCTTTTTCTTCAGCTAGGCTGAAAAGAAGAGTAGCAGCCTAACATTTTGATTGTGGGGGTCTACTGACTTGTAGTATGTGTCTCTGTGGATCTCCCCACAGCCAACATTTGAATTGGTTGCTAAGTATGTATTCGGTAAGCGGCGGCAGAGCTTACCTTAGATACTCTGGGGCATGAACAGATGAAAATGGTTCATACAGTTCTTTTACATGCCGTATTTTTTAGGTTTATCTATAGCATTTAGCAGAAAATAAAGTTCAACTTACCAACATAGCCTAGGTAGATTCGACCAAACGTACAATATGGTCTCTCTTGATAATGTCCTTCAGCTGCAGCATCTCTGTTCCAGTCCATGCTTCTCTTGTTTGTCTGATGGAAACCTGGTAACTTAGGGCTCCATTTCAGGTGCTGGCAGAACCCTTGTCCCAGTTCTCTTCAGCTGAGACTGGCTGGAGGAATAGGATAGTCACAGAATTGTTTAATCATCACTCTGCAGGCAGGTGAGGGTTTTAAGGGATGGGTATTGGCTTTTAACCTTCAAATGGAAGTAAGAGTTTTGCATTAACTTGAAATTTGAAACCTACTGCTGTGGAAGGCTCTGTTGTTTTTAGGAATTAGAGAACAGAAACATCTGTATATGGGGTAACAAGCAGACTGTTTACACAAAGTACAAAGAAACTTGCGTCACAGTGTAACAGAAAGCTTGCTGCTACACGTTGGGTTAGAAGTTACCTCAGGGTGCAGGAAGCCTGGCAGTGGTAAATGCATTCCTTACTGTTGGATTTAGGACATTATTTGTGATGCATGTATGTGTAGTGCCTTTAGTTGAATATGGCTGTGCCTTTACTTAAATACAGCTTCAAACTCATGGTAACAGTTCCTCATGTGGCTGTGACCATCAGGAAAATCTGTATCAGCCACAAGAAGGTGGCTGCTGTATTAGGATTTTCCAGTTGCCACCAACATTAATACAGGTGCTGTGGTCATGAACATTTCTTTTTATTTAAAAAAGAAAAAAAAAAAAGAAAAAAGCCAAGGAAAGCTCAAACAATGAAACCCCTAACATGCAATGTAGTGTTCTCTAGACTGTTCTAAAAGAGAGGCAGACTGTGATGGTATTAGGCACAACTGTTACTGTGATAAACATATTACCATCTGTGCTGATGGTACCTGGGAGAAACCCCGTTGTTTCCAAAGGATCTGATGGTGCCAATACAGGCTCCTGGGAGCTGTGATAAAGGCTCCCATGCAAGTTGTGAGAGCGTGAGGTGAAGATGACTTAACCTTGAGTTCCAAAGCTGTTTGTGACAACTGCTGGGGAAAAAAACCAACCCCAAACCCACAACTTCTGTCTTCTTGGGACTTGGGTATCAAAAGCTACAACTGCAATATCTATGGATGTTCTTCAGCGGCGGTTTCACCTCATCCCGACTGGAGTCCTGCTGTGATAACTCTGCTACAAACTCAGGTTCCTCTCACAGAAGGGAGTTGCCTGAGTAGAAATGGCTTTTTTCTTTTTTTTTTTTTTCACTCCTCCCTGTGTAATGCACACACCTTTATTCTGCTACAGAAATTCTGGAAGTTGTAGAAGAAGGGACACACACTTCAACAGAATTTCTCTTTCACATCTCTCTTTCTAAATCAGAGCAGAAGACTGCAGAAGCACAAGTAGCCTTAATGTCTTTTTTTAACTACCAGTCATGAAAATGATTCCAAAACATTGAGTTAATGCAGCTACCTGAGAATGCTGATGTTTGCTTGTCTTTAAGGACATTGTTTGCATTGGATTTTTAATGTTCAGTAGTGTCATGTGGTGGTTTGTGTAGTTACCTGTCAACCTCTGTAAAGTGTTCAGCAGATTGGGTGGAATAGTTTGAAATGGTTCTGGACCAGGCCCAGGACAGAAGTGTGCTGAGTCCAGAGCTGTGCTGTGTGCACGTTTGTGTTAATAGCTACGTGTAGCCTCACTAAAATTATGGGATAAAATAGCTGTGACTCGGGCTGGGAACAGAGACACTAAAACCTTCCATCTTGTCTTGAAAATTTAGCTTACTTCTCATGGCACAGAAGGAAACCACCCTAACAACATTCGAGAGGATGCGGTGGCCTCCTTTGCAGACGTGGGATGGGTCGCTCAAGAAGAAGGTGAAGTCTCCACAAGGCTCAGGTATGATCCTGAATTCTTCTCTTTCAACTTCTGAACTGGGAGGAAGATGACTGGCTCCTCTCCAGTGAGAATCTCCTGTGCATTGCAGTCAGTGGAGAGCACTGGGACACTGGCAGGAGAGAGAAGAGCGATAGAAAAGGCAGGTTCCGGAAGAGGAGTAGCAGAGGTTAGACAAATAGGATTAGGAACAAAGACTGGTTTGGGAACCTACAGGAGATTGGCTGTGTACAAGAAAGACTGTGGTTTGTATTTACTTACCACAAAAAGCCGTGTGTGCCAGCTTCAGGCAGCCTGGTCCCCACAGAACCATCTGTACAGCTGTGTGCAGGGTACTGTTCTTCACCTGAAAGCACCAGGAGGGGGAGTGGTGACCCAGGCACCCTCTGACATGCCTTGCCACAGCAAAGCTGTGCCTAACAACTATCCTGGCACTACCCCTGCAGTTCACAGACTCACAGGGGAGTCACAGAAAGCAGTGTTTGTTTGGGAGCTGCTATTTGTAAAGCCTGTTTGGTGGGAAGGAAATTAGCTGGCCAACACTACTGTTGTTTGCACAGGAACACTTTCTTTAAGGATGGAGCTGTAAAGCTGTTATGTTTAATGGAGACAACAGGGAGAATAGCTCTTCAAATGGTGCTTCAGAGAACCCATTATGAAAGATGTAGGACTTGAATATTTGCTGAGATGTCTGCGTGTGAAGGGGGGAAGAGGGACAGATGGATGTGGGATGGGACTAAAATAATGCTGCAGCTCTGTAGTGACCGTAAGGCAAACAGCTTGTAATGCAGCGTGGTAAGTTACTCACCTAGCAAACACGAGTGTTTCAACGGGCAGCGTTAGTTACGGCTCTGCAGAGGGTGATGGAGTGGAGCTAGGATGCCTGAGGTGTTTTCCAGGCACTGGAAATTCTCTGTTTTGACAAGATCACATAGGTGTTACTGGTAAGTATATATAGTCACTGTAGAATTCAGTAAACACTCTTGCAGACAGGTTTTTTTCCGTGAATGCTGTTTTATAGAGGAAGCAGCTGACTGACAAATCATTTTCCCCTCCTGTCAGTCAGAGCAGTAGTGACAATTCAGTAATATTTTTCCACAGTGTTAGATTCCAGTCAGGATATTTCCTTAAAACACCATTACTGCTCTGAGCAGAAAATAACCTTTCTTGTTTGGCTCTTCTGCTCCTCTGAAGAGTTTCTAGAAGGCAGGGTTTAAAGAGTGAAGTGACCACTGTCTCCCACCTTGCCTGGGGGAAGCAGGGAGGTGGCGGCTCGAGGAGACAGCCTGCTGTTGTCTCAGCTTGGGTTGCTCTCTATTCCTACCTACCTAACACCACCTAACATCTGGGATGATAGTCAGTGCTGCTTGAGCAACGGAGTCCCTGAGAAGCCGGAGAGGGGAAGAGAAGAACTAGAATTACACAACAGAAAGGATATGAAGCTCTGCTGTAGTTGAAGCTCTGATGTCCTGCTGGAAGTGGTCCGTCTAAAGACAATGTTGAAGCCAGGCCTTCAGCTCGTACTCCTGGGTTGTACGTAGTGTTTGGTTTTTATCTATTACAAAGCCATTAAAAAAAGGAATCTTGTGCTATTTTTTGTTACAGGTCAGAAGTTCGGTCAGAAGCATCGCAGCCTCTCTCAAGTGAACTGCATCATTCTGGAAAGGCCCCATGCAGACAGATGTCCTCCCAAAACCAGCTGGAAGAAGAACCTGTGGCCAGGAGCCCAGTGATCGCAAATGAAGAAGCTCTGCAGAAGATCAGTGCTCTTGAAAATGAACTGGCCACTTTAAGAGCACAAATAGCCAAAATAGTGATCTTGCAAGAACAACAGACCCTGACAGCAGGTAGGAAATTTGCCGTAGCCTTAAAAATTAGTTGAGGAATTTGTTTTTGTGAGCTGCTGCTGCTGCGCTGAACTCTTCTCCACGTTGTTTTGGTTAGTTTGGTAGCCAGACACAGCACACTAACCCCGGGGGACAGAAGAGGGCTTGAAGACAAGAGACCTGCCAGATTTTCTAGTATTCCAGAAGTCTCCATTTTTATGGGGAAGTGCCGGAATTTGGAATGTGTGGCTGGGTAAAGCAGCGTTCAGCAGCTTTCGGAGCAAAGCTCACCATAAACACCATGGCTCCAACCAAACTAAAACAATGTAACTGAATCACTAACACTTCAGGCTTCCCATCCAGTCATCTAATGATCTCTCTGGTATCATTAACTATTTATACAAGAGGCTAATTACGCTTTTGGAATATGTGTCTCAAGTTTATGAAATAAATAAAAGTAGATTAATCATTTACTGGAAACATCTCTGGGTTCTGACAGATTGTCCAGATGGAACCCAAAGCACTGCACTGTTCCTGGCAGTAAACAGGATCATCCTTCTTTTCCTGCATTTCTCTCTCTCCCTCACCTCCACCAGCCTCCCAGTTCTGCCATCTCCAAAGAGCAGGGGCAGGTGACAGCCGTTTGGTTGCCACCCTTTCCTAAGGGCACAGAGGGAGTGCAGTTTTACCTCCGTTTATGTGCAACATCAGGTTCTGACCCCTCAGCTGCTCTTGTTTAGCTCTTGTCTGTGACCTGGGAGCAGTTCCTTTATTTTTCCTGAACTGTTCATATTCAAAAGTATCTAGTAGTTTTAAGGATCACACGGTTTTGCTCTTGAATTGGAATTATTGTGGGGGGTTTGTGACGTACCTAACAACTTGGTTTTTATCATTTCCTCTTTATTTATTAGGAAAACTAAGTTTTGATTGGGTTTTACCATCTTTACCTCCCTCTCCTGGTGGAATATGGTCATGACACCATGTGTATACCCATGTGGCTTTGCAGTTGAGGCTGCTTAGGTGGTTTAGGAATGAAGAAGTTCTGTGACAATCTAGAGGCAGCAGAGGGGAGGCAGCTGAAGCTCTTCTAGTCATACTCTTACCTGAGCATTTGCGAGATGTAAAAGGGATTTACAAGTGAACAGACGTGTAATGCATGTTTTCTTTGCAGTTGGGTCAGGTCCAGTTGCTTCAGCTGCTGTCCCTGTTGCACCTCCACCACCACCACCTCCTCCTCCTCCACCACCACTGCCTCCCATGGGTCTACACCAGAGTACATCTGCAATTGAGCTCATTAAAGAGAGGAAAAGCAGGAAAACAAGCTCTGGACAGAACCCGACAGAAAACGGGCCAAAGAAATCTGAAATGCCAAACATGCTAGAAATCCTCAAAGACATGAACAGCGTGAAGCTACGCTCAGTGAAAAGGTAATAAATCTAACCAAGTATCAGGGTACCGTGATTCGATCGTAATCTGTCGTTTGTTTTAATGACTCGGAACTATTTTGGGATGGGGCAGACACTGATGGAACATCTGACCAACAAGCAGAAGCATTCCCAGCTTCAAAGCTTTGGTTGGACTATGTTGATGCTTCACTTTTCCTTTCCCAGATCATCAGAAGGTACAAAACCAAAAGCCCCCGACCCTACAGACCCCGCCGCGTTAATAGCCGAAGCGCTCAAAAAGAAGTTTGCTTTTCGCTACCGAAGCGACAGCCAAAGCGACACGGACAAAGTGCTTCCAAAGCCTGAGACAAAGACAAAGACTGAGGTGGTGCTGGTGAGTATTGGCAGCCCGCACACGTGCTTGGACGAGATGATGGCTGTGGGAAAGCCAACGTCTGCCAGTGCCTACACGAGGTAGCAGCTGCCGGGCCAGCTTTCCTGCAATCCTCTGCTTTTAGGAGCAGGTCTTAAGGTTTTGTAGTCTTTTGGCCCTAGGTTTATAAAGCCCTGTTATAGTTTTCTTATTTTTTTTTAAATCTTTTCTGTTGCCACAAGTATGTGATAGTCTGAAAACTCAACTGCTAAGGTCTCCGAGCAGGACTGTTGGCCTGTAACTGTAACCATTCAGGCAGCACAGGGGAAAGTTTGAAGTGGGATCCCGAGACACCTCAGGCACTGCAGAGCGCAGCAGGTCCTTCGGAATGCCTGCTGGCAGTTCCTTCTAACAGTTGGGAATCCTGGCTAAATAAAACAAGTTACTCTATAGTTTCAGAATGTTAAAATGCAATTCTGTTTCAAATCCACATTGCAGTACAAGTTAATGGCTTCTACTCCAGATGGATTTGAAGTTGAAGCAAGGGGTTTTTAGACTACAAATCTCAGGACTTGTGAGTGCTTCAGCTTATGACCGTTGACTCACCTGCCTCCTGGTTTAGGCCTTTAGGGTGCATTCCTGTGACGTTCAGGCTGCTTTGTGTAACGGGAAGGCTGGGTGAGCCCCAAGAATCACAATTTCCCCAGCATCTCTGGGGTTTTGAGGAAAAGAACATGAGTTGGCAATGTTTAGATAAAGGCAGTGCTCTCTGCCCGAGTTGTGCTTTTACTTACAGCTTGGATGGAGAACAAATAGTTCAATGAGGTTTCTGTTGAAAGCAAGCTGAAGGTGTTTCTGGTTTCCTCCTCAGTTTGGGCCGCACATGCTGAAGTCTACAGGAAAAATGAAGACTTTAATTGAGAAAACTTAATGTATCAAGATCACTACGTGAACGACTGCTCAGCTGGTTTGTCCAAAACCTTTTATGTCACAAGTAGCACTAGGACTGAGTGGTCTCTTCACACAGGAAAAACCTGATGTGGAGAATTGAGGCACTAAACATGTTCGTATGTCATTTATCAAGGGGAATAAATTTGACCATTATACTCAGGTATTAATTTTCTATTCAAACCTGGCTTTCTACTCCGACTTACACGGTGGTGTTAGTTTATTAACACTAAGTTATATACACACAGCAGTATTTGTACAGAACTGACCACCGTGAGGATTTGTGTACATGTGAATGACGACACACCCTTAAGTTAACAGCAGTTACTTGAGCTCTAACTTGCACTACGAAGTTTAGTTTGATACTGAATTTTCCATGTCAAAGTCTTTCTTTTAAACTTCATTTTAGCAAATTTTTAGCCCAAAGAAAACCTGAATGCATTCCGCTTCCTCCTGCAAGAGAGAAAGCTTGCATCTGCTGTAGGAGTCTCCTGGCATGGGACACTTTAAGCAGTAGCACATTTTTTATGCAGGGTTTGGTTTTTTGTTTCAAAGGAGCTTGCAAGGGAAAGAGA
This sequence comes from Actenoides hombroni, assembly GCA_024336885.1. Classification (NCBI taxonomy): domain Eukaryota; kingdom Metazoa; phylum Chordata; class Aves; order Coraciiformes; family Alcedinidae; genus Actenoides; species Actenoides hombroni. The sequence goes on from WUAM01003131.1 coordinate 45,640, forward strand.
GTGAAACCAGCTTGTATCGCCTGTGGCTAATGCTTGACAAGCCAGTAACTCATGATGGGGGAGCCTCTGGGAAGTCCAGTGGATTTGAAGTAACCAGTCGATAGCAGCAGAGTCAGATAGTTAATGTTGGAGTACGTGTCGAGTAGCGTAGAAGGGGTGGAGATAAGGAAAAAAAAGGTACCAAGTACTGTGGGGTGCATATTGCTCATCTGAGAGACGCTGCTCACAGATACCCTCTTATCCCCAGCTATCTTGGGTCCCCAGAGAGGTTTCAAGCAGCTGGGGACTGCACAAGCCCCTCCAGTCCTGTGTGCAGGGAGGAGATGGGGTGAGCTGGTACCCAGACCTGTTTTCCTGTGTTGGGGACCTCCCCTAGCAGCTCTTTGCTGCCAGACCAGCTCAGAGCCAGTTCGTTAACCAGCCACCCCAGCTCATGGCTCCAGCCACGGGTGCAGAAAAGGAGCTCAAGCTAAAATTACAATTTGGGTTGAAAAAAAGCTGTTTAGGAAACAGAGAGCAACAACTTGGCTGCACACTGACAGGAAGCCCAGGTTTCCCTTGGATTGTGGGCAAGTACAGAAACGGCCGAGTCGGGCGTTTCAGAGTTCGGAGGGGATGCGCCTGCTGGAACAAGCACAAGGTGCCTCTTGCAGCTGCTGTTCTCGAAGAGAAGATAAAAAAAGCAGCAATGGTTCAATAAAAACGGCTGCACGGCTCTGATGGGGACACTGAGGACGACTGAAGCTTTGCTGCTTCCGAGTGGGACGTCGCTGGCACGTCGAGGAGGATGTCTCCTGCGCTACGCACACGAGGGAACCTCCTCCCAACCCTCGGCCACCGGTCTCACCGCTGGGCCAGGAAACCTGGATGTTCTTTTAAACGCCTTCAGAACACCTCGAGAGAGAGAAGTTGGGTTTCAAGTTTTGTATTTAACGCTCTATTGCCACTCTATAGAATTAAAAGCAGTTAAAATAAACCTTGTGCGTGGTTTGTGGTACTTCGCCGGCGATAACAACCGCCGTAAAATACCGCCAACGTTCTGCTCCAGTGACCAGCAATCAATTTACAGTCTATCAGAGTGACTGTAAATCACCATTGTCACAACCTGCTTGCATCTCCTTCGGGACCAGAGCACTTCAGCCGCGGTGCGAGCGGAACTGCTGGTAGCTCTGCACGGCCCCCTCAGTTCAGACAAAAAACCAAGCTCAGGAACGAGGGAGAAGTTTCTGCCTCACCACAACCAGAACAGGAAGGTGCTGGGTAACGGTCGTGTCATCCCTGGTACGCTGGGTCCCCCCGACGGTCCCTGGGGGGGCACAAGCAGCCCCCTGCCCCCAGGCCACAGCTGGCACAGAAAACATCTGCAGGAGGTTTCAGAGCCAAACCTCTGCTGAAAGTGTTTCAGCTTTAGTTACTCTGACTATAAGTTCAAAGGGAGTAACTGGGGGCAATTAAATCAGGAACTGATCTGTTAACCAAGGCTCAGCCGTGGGAATAAACCCACCCCGCACATAGGTCACGGGCTGGCCAGACCTCAGCCAGGGACACTCGTGTCATGAGCTGATGCTTCTCAGCCCCTCACATACTTACTGAGCTCACCAGGCCTCAGCCACTCACATTGGTGTCATAAGCTGCCCCATCCTCATCCCTCACACATCATGACCTTACCAGGCCTCGGAAAGTCTCAGACGTGTGTGACGACCCTGCTGGGCCCCAGCTGCCCCACGCAGGATGCTCTGAAGCTCACTGTAGATCAGGAGGAGTCACGTACATGTAAGCTTACTCATTTTAGCTTCCGTTAAAATTACGTATTAAAAGATGCTTGTAAATAGTTTCTAATAAGGAGCAAAATTTCTATCGGTGCTGAGGCCCCGTCTTTAAACCAAGTCCCATTTTTAAAACCCACCAGTCACAGAAGACACCACGATACTGGTTTTGGGGGTTGTTTTGGAAACACATCCTGGCTCTGTCTACGTTTTGTTTGAGAACAAAGAGGAACTGGTACTTTTCCAGTTAACCCTACAAACCCTACGGAAGCTGAGCCTCAGTCAGCCCGGGGGAGTTACTCACAGAGCCGTGTCCTCTGTCCTGGCAGCTCCAGGCCCCCCCAGCCACTGTCACCAGAGACAACCTGTTAAATAAGGAATTGAACAGTTTGTTAAAATCAGGATTCTTACAGGCTGGTCCAGGCCTCTGCTCGTTCTCTGCTGAAGTTGGACGACAGCAAGAACGCGCCCCGCCGGCGAAGGAAGGAAGCTCACACGGGTTCCCAAGGCTGGTTTCAGTATAAATTTCTTTATTTCAACATGGCCACTTGGAGATCAACGGAACTACCGCCGGGAACACGAGAGAATCGTCAGCAACTCCACTGGAGAAGGGAAACAACCGGGTGAGTTGGGATTTGCTTCTCAAACAGTAGAAGGCCAAGCTCCGAGAGGGGACAGATTTTGGCATGTGAGGACTAAGTCGTATTTTCAAATCCAAACGTTGGTTTAGTTTTACCACGGAAGCTGAACTCAGCCTTAGCCACCTTCCAGAACACCGGGCTCGGGCAGAACTTCAATGGACAGGAGCGTAACGTCAAGAGAGTTTTTGTTGTTGTTGCTTGCTCTTTTTTGTTTTTTTTTTTAATTATTTTATTAATTAAAAGTTAACAGCAACAGGCACATATTAAAATGAATATGGCAAAGCCTTTACAAATGGCTTTACGCTGAAGCTCTCTCCCAAAAATGGCTGTTGCAACAAACTGTAAACAGAATTAATAAACAGTCTTTTACAATAATAACAGGGAAATACAAATGAACTGAAAGAAAGCACCAGTTTCTCAAACCAGGTTACAGTTGTGCTTACCGTACTTAAAACAATGTAAAACAAACTACAAAAATGGAATGTTTTCAGTTTAAAATTAGTCCTTGGAAATTTTGTCCTAAAAAAACCCCATTTTCTCCTTTTCCCATCAAAAACCCATCAGTGGGTAAGGTTTCAGTAGAGGGAGGAACACGTAAACAATGCACTTCTTCCTGGGGGGGTTTTGGGTTTGTTTTTTTTTTGTTAGTTTTTTTAATTGTTATTTTTTTTATTTATTATTTCTCAAATCAAAAACAAATTTGGTCACTTAGCTTTGTGCATAGTTTAAGGCAGCTGTAGCAGTTTGTTAGTTTCCTCCCCAGTGTGGCTGTCTGTGAAATTGTCACATTCTAAAAGAATAAATTAAAAAAAAAACAAACAAAAACAAAAACGAACAAAACCAAACAAAACCCAACCAAAACAAAAACAAAAGAAGCAACCCTGTAATTGAATGACAGAAGTTCAGGGCTAGTTTCAGTTGATTTGGTATAAGAACCTTTTTTGTTGTATGTTGTGGTTGGGATAATTCGGTTGTGTCTTATTACCTATTGTTATTACAAGAGGTGTGAGATTGTGTAAACACTGCAATGGGTGGGGGACAGAGTCAGGAGATTGGTCGTAAAACCCCCTTAGGGTGCATTTTCGCACAGTGGAGGCAGCTGGGAGGTCAACCCGGAGGGAACTTGAGCCATAGAAAGGCTGAGGGATATTGTACCATGCCGGGAGCTGTAGTCCCGGGGCACGGGTCTTCCTCTGAGCCAAGTTTGTGCCTACGGCATGCCGACAGCTGTAGTCGTGGGGCTTGGGGCTTCCTGGGCGCCATGTTGGTGTTCCTCGGCATGCCGGGAGCTGTACTCCCGGGGCACGGGTCTTCCTGTGCGCCATGTTGGTGTCCCTCGGCATGACGCGAGCTGTAGTCCCAGGGCATGGGGCTTCCTAGGCGCCATGATGGTGTCCCTCAGCATGCTTGGAGGTGTAGTCCCGGGGCACGGGAAACATTGCACTCATTTTTAAAAAGAGTGGAAAGGAGAACCCTGGGAACTACCAACCTGTCAACCTCACCTCTGTGCCTGGGAAGATCACGGAACAGATCCACCCTGGAAGCTATGCTGAGGTACATGAAGGACAGGGATGTGATTTGATAACAGCCAGCATTGGTTCACCAAGGGCAAGTCCTGCCTGACCAACCTAGTGCTCTCCTGTGATGGACTGACAACAAGGGAAAAGCTATGGGTGTCATCTCTCTGAACTTCTGCAAGGCCTTTGACCTTCTTCTCTCCCTGTCCTGCTGGAGAGGGGGGTGTGAATGGGGCTGGGGGGGTGCTCAGCTGCTGGCTGGGCTCAGCCCCTTGCACATTTAGAGTTGCAGGGCAACCAGTGTGAGCCCTCTGGGGTTCCTGGCCTGAGGGCTCTGGCTGTGGGGAATGTTTGATGGGCAATGGATCACAGAATTGTTTGGGTTGGAAAGGAACTGTCAGCGCAGGGAGTCCAACCACCCCCCAGCACTGCCAGGGCACCCCTGACCCCTGTCCCTCAGCTCCAGCCTCCTACCACCTCCAACCTTCTCCTCCCATGGTCCCCCCACCTCCTAACGTGGTCCCCCCCACCTCCTGACCAGCACCATCACCCCGGTGGTGGGGAAGAAGAGGAAACGCAACCCGTCCTCGGACAACTCGGACGCCGAGATGGTCCCGGCCTCCTCCCCTCGCGAAGAAGAAGAACCCAGCGTCCAGGTTTGGAACCTCCCACCTTCCGAGATCCACCTCCGTGCTTCCTCCACGTGGGGAGAGGTCTCCGTGGGGTCACCAACGGTGGTGGCT
>WUAM01003167.1:0-27876 GCA_024336885.1 Actenoides hombroni
AATCCATCTCCCTCCAGCTGAGATTTGTGTTTCCTTTTGTGTCCTGCTGCAGCAGGTGTGGGAAGCTCCAGAAGCAAACACTGGCTCTTGTTTGGTGGCAGAGTCTGGAGGAAAGCCTGAGGAGAAGGGGCAGTGTAAATAGTCTCTGTAGGCTCTAAGGTTCCAGCACTAGCACTCTGCTGATTCCAAGCCTGAGATGATCTAGTTTAGCCCTAAAATAAAAAATAGAGGCACTGTTTCTATGATATAAGTTTAGTTAAAGTTCAGATGAATATTTTCTCAAACTCAACATATTCTTGTTACTAGAAGTGACAAGAGGAGCAAAGTACTCCAGAGAAGATAAGATGGTTTGTTTCTTTTCCTCTTTGATGAGTTGTAAAATGCAAACTATGGGTAAGCTATGATAATGTTGGTGAACTGTATCCGTTGCAAAACAAATATGGCCCCTGCAGCACAGTTGCAGTAGGAATGGAATGATAGGCAATGAGGAATGATTCTTGTTGATACTGGGTGTCTGAAAGCAGTTTTGTGTTTATGACCACTTCAGCTCTGGTCCAGGTGTCCTGGGGTTTAAAAGCTGATCAGGAAAAGCAGTGGGTACATGGCTTGATACTATGGCCCATCCCCATTTCCAGCAACTGGAGATAAGCCACAGTGATTTTACAAATCAGGATGTTGTGTTGCTTGTTACCAAGTGCTGTGATGGTTCCTGGAGCAACAAGGATGAAGGTGGTGAGGATCATAAACTAAAATCAAAGCAACAGCATCCCAATTTATCTGTACATTACCACATGATGTGTAAGGCCATGAAACTTTGCTCCTTCGACTACTATCTATTTTAGCACTTTACTGTGAGATCAAAAGCAGAAGTATACAGATTTCAAAATAATTCTTCTAAGGTCAAATTAAAAGATTTCTCAGGCTCCTCAACTAATCATACACTTATTTATTAAAACTCTGTTTAAAGTATTCCATTGTTCTCCATAAATATTCATGTTTATTTTAATAAGTGCTTTACAGATTTATTTTAATTCCACCTAAAATCCTCCAGTGCCTAGAAAACTTCATATTCAAGTCCAGGTGTACAGACAAATCTGGAATGTAAAGTAACACAGTGATGAAGGGCATCAAAACTGTTCCAGATTTTTGACTTAATGCCTTAAATTCCGTGGGACACCAGTGTGTCTTTATGCATTCGTATAACCATATGTTGTAATAGGTACTAATTGCATAACTGCTGTAATTGTCATGCTAACAGCTTGGATTTCCTTTTTTAGGTCTAGTGGGTAATTAACCTTCCTTTTAAAATTAGAGCTCCAGAAGCAAACCTTCTGTTCCTCAGCGAGATGGGATTGTATTGGGTTTGCAACCCTTTGTATCAAGACATATGCTAGTGGTCTTTGGTTTGGTAAGTAATTTTTAAATACTTTTGGAAGAGACTGGAAAGGAAAACCATGACATTTATCCATAATACTTCACAAGTAGCAGACTTTGCTTGCTGACAGCTGTAATACTTTGGTATTCAGAAGCACAGTAGACTCTGGTTAAATCTTTGCAGGATTGGGACAGTCAAGTTTCTGGGGCAGGCTGCACCTTACTGTCTGTGTAGAAATCTGAGTAGCCACCTGGACAACTGATCTATTTGCAGCCTTTTGTCATTTAGAGACAAGTTTGTCATGCAGAACAGTGTCAAATACTTTGTATGAGTCCAAGTAGATGACATCAGATCTTTATAGAAATGCTGATGATCTCTGAACTAAGACTGTAAGTCAGTCATTATAAGTTCAGATATTGAAATCGTGACTTAATGCCATAACTAATGCACTCTAAAAAGACAAGTTTGCAACATCATTTTGCAAAACCAATTTTACCCTTGGTAGGATTAATATAGATCTATAGTGGTGTGGATAGGAGATTTCCAGAGAAATACAAGCTGAAATTTAAACTAGGATCCGAGTAATTATTTTGCTCTTCTTTCATGAATGAAGATAAATGGAGATCCTCCCCCGGCAGAGGCTCCGTGGTGCTTGTCTACAGCGAGTCCTGAAGCCAGGGAGCAGCACGCCCACGTGGTTATATTGCCTTGATAAAAAATACCCACCTTCACAGGCTCGGATACAAAGGAGGACCCCTGCACTGTGGGAAAGGTCTATAGGATTCTGATTTATAAGGGAGCAAGAGGTCAAGGGAAGCAAAGCCATTATCATTCACGTTGTTTCAGGATCCTTCATCATGGGGTGATCTCAGCAGTTTTGAATTCTTTGAAGACACAGATACTTCGCCTAGCAAAGCTCCCTCAGGCAAAGTCGCACAGCTTCAGCAAAGAGGGGCCAGTGCTTGTAGACCTCAAGGACACCCCATCACAAACTTGAGCAAAAGCATGTTGAGTCAGGGCTTTCCTGGCTCATCAAAGTCCTTATATGCCTCACAGGGCAGCGCGGCTCCATGGGTCCTTCTTCGCAAAAGGAGAGGGCACTCCAGCCCAGGCAGTTCATTCCAGCTCTTTGGAGGAGGAGGAACAGAAGGATTGAACTAGTTTGATGCCTCAGCAACCAAGCCCCATGACTCAGTGGAGGACTGTCATTTCAGATGCTTCTCCCGAGATAGAGAAACCTGAACAAGCAGCCAGAAAACTTTTAACTGAAGATGTGAATTCACTCACTCACTGCCTTCTCAGGACTCAGCAGCTGTTTCCTCTGGCACTAGACCCTGCATTGATTCCAAATGCTAAATAGGAAGAGATTCTTAGAGCTGAGGAGTTAGCAAACTTTAGGCAAATATTTAAAAAAAGTAGAAATAATCTGTGTTAGATGTAGGTATTTTCAAACAATTCAAGAATCACATTAATTCAGCTTGGGAGGAGAAATAGCACCATGTGAGCTGAATCTCCAATAAAATGAACTCTCTTACTGTGAATTTTGAATAGATAAACTAAAAATTTATTGCAATTAAGTTATTAGTGGGGAATAAGAGTGAGATACGAATACACCCAAGAAAATTAGATGCTGCTCATGAATTGGCTGCTTTTGAAGAGTGTAAAATATTCCTCACATTTCAGATTTATATGGTAAGTCATGGTGAACATTATTGTCTCATCACATTCATTTCTTATTCATCCTCTTCATTAAAAAAAATTAAAATCTTGGGTTTTAATCTGTAATTATCTTTTAGCATAAGGATGCTATTTACTTCTGATCTGTCATCTCTCAAGAAAAAATAATGGGCTACCTTTGCATAAGAATTTCACAGAATTTCACAGAAATGACTGAACTTGCTGTTCTCTTTTTATGACTAGGTCTGGATCCCAGCTTCTTTCAACCCATTCCCCATCCTTCTGAAGGCACCCATTTCCAGGCAAGACTCCTGGACAGGGTCCATGGGCCAGTTTCTAACACTGTCTTTCAATCTCCTGCTCCTAGAACAGAGGTTGGGAGGCATTGTTTCTCTGCAGGACAAATAGAGATGCAGATTTCCACTTGCACCCTTCCAGATGTTTCTTTGCACAGAAGTGACACGCCTTGAGATGCCTGGGGATGCGATGAAAGCAACAGGAGGACAGTTTAGACCCCTCCAAGGCAACAGAAGCTCGGTTCCCATCCAGTGAATTGTGTGCTAGAATCTTCATAGGTGCCTGTTCATCTGGTGGGCTTGATACTACATTGTTATTAATTCTTTTATTTGGGCATGTTATAGTCTGTGGTATGATGACTTCAGACAGAGCTTCACTACTTTTTCAGGGTATTTTTAGCCTGTTCATGGCTAGATCTAAGTAATAGCAGAGTAGTGAAACACTTAAACAGGTTGCCCAGAGGTGGTAGAAACCTCATCCCTGAAAACATTCTTCAAGGTCAGGGTGGATGGGGCTCTGGGACAGAAGGCTGCAGGGAAGTTTGAATTACACAACAGATTCTGGTACCAGCGATACCATGAAAATAAGTGGTATCTAGAGTCTAAGGATGAGAGAGGGTGGTTGTTTCCCAACAATGCCTGTGTTTCTTTCTTTGCTATAATTAATTACAATAATTTTATGGAATCCTAGGGGGGTTTTTTTTGTGTCTTTATCAAAATTTCTACCAAGTCCCAGTACATAGCACCTTTCTTATTAATTTAACCTTTGTCTTTCCTCTGTTTCATGCAAGTTGACATTTTCCTCCATATGTAGAACTATAAATCCCTTCTTGCTACTAGATGTTTGTGAATTGCTAGTGATGTCAGATTCTCATTTTCAATTAGAAAAAAAAAAAAAGAAAAAAAATCATTTTTGACCATACCATCAAATTTGTATTTTCATTAACTCTTATTCTGTAGCTGAGAACAGAGTTGTAACTGCTATTGGACAGGCTTTAACTAGAAGTTTAGTTTTCCTTTCAAAAACATGTACTAAGGTGGAATGACCTCAGAGGAAGCAAATCCCTTCTCCTCAGGCAGCCCATTCCAGTGGGCACTCTCTCTTTTCTTCCATTTGGCAGTGTACAGTCTTAGAAGATGCCTCTCACAAGTCCTACACTATTGAAAAGATTGAGTAGAAATAATCTAAGTAATTTGGGACAGTAAAGTCATCCCATTAGATCTACATGCTTTAAAAATTTTTCTCCTTAAACAATAGATTTGGAACTAAGCAAAGTAGGAAAAAATGGACTGGATTTTTTTATTCCACCAAAATGTAACATGGGCTGCAGTTCAAATTGGTTTCAGCCGCTCGGCTGACGTAGCAGCTGCCGCTCTCGCTACGTGCTGCTGACGCCAGCACCACGGGGTCCTTACCAGGCTGTCGCAGGGGGACGGTGCCCCTCAGGCCCCATGGAGAGAGTGGGGGGCTGCCACCCTACTCTGAAGCCCCCCAGTACAGCAGAGAGGGTCCCTCACCACCCTTGTCCCGGGCCAGTGTGGCATTGCCACTCCCTGTCTCCTTCCCCCAGGAAAGGGAGAGCAGAGTTAATTAGTTTTTAATTGGAAGGGGGGTGACCTTATTGATTTTCTGCTTGTATATTCTAGTTGCATGTCAATCAGTGGGCTTAAATGCAAGATGACAGTCAATAAGCAAAAGGACTGAACTCCCACAGCTAGAACCAAATAATTCTGAAGCTTCAGATGCATGCAGAAAAAAACCAGCATCCTTAAGCAGAAGCAACCCTGGTAACCTTTCAAAAAGAACAAACCAAACTTATGTTCTTCTTAACCCATCTCTTGTTGTCGTTTATTGAGATGCATGTGAAAATCTGCCAAACACTATATGGAAAGCATGTTGCTTCTTTTGCCTTCTCTTGCTGATTTTGTGTGTTGCTGCATCTCTCCGCTCCCGGTATTAACAGCGACATTTGGTGACCCCGCGACGTATACTACGCGCAACGACCCAAGCCGAGCGGCTCTCGGAAGGTACGCAAACGCCCCCCCCGCCCCGCCCCGCGGTTCGCGGCCGGGACCAGTCCAGGCGCCGGGGTATTAGAAAAACCCTGCCAAGATGGGGCAGAGCGACTCGAAAGAAGGCGCGGTGCTGTCGGCCTGGAAGGATTTCCTGACTCTTCTGTCCTCCTACCTCCTTGTGCAGGGCTTTTTTCTGAAGTGGATAGTGAATCTTGTAGGTGCCAATCGACAGCTCTGAAAAGCAGATCATCATTCACTGTTATTCCCCCTCTTCTAAGGCTGAAAGTCTCTTTCATTATGCTAGAGTCACTGGCCCAATCAATGGGTTATTTTCCAAAACTATAATCTGTTTCCTATCAAGTTAAGTTGATTTCTACAATTAGAAAGAAAAAAAAAGTTTGGTTCTTTTGTTTGTTTGTTGCATGTTTTTTTCTATTTACTTAAGAAATATTATTTTATTAATCTGTGTCAAATCTACTTTAATATTGCAATGTCATAATTTCTCTTTTACTTTAGAACCTGCATGTTAGAAGCTGCAGTTTTATTACTTTATTAAAGACTAAATGTTTTATAGACAAACTAGGAATTTACATGTCTTCTGTCCTAGTTTTTAACTGTTTGTCACCTCTTGTGAGACAAATATCAAATAATATTTTTCCTCCAGCAGAAGTCAATATATTACATTATGTCTCATTAATAAAGGGTAGTCTTCATTTGGGGAAAACTCAATACTGCCAGTGTCCAAATGTTCACTGATCATTTGTTATGACAGCTGCCTGTTACCAGAAAGAAAAAAATCAACTTAAAAAGAACAAAAAAAAGTGAAATTAAGTGATTAAGAGATTCTGTTCTCATCTAGGTCTCTTTATATATAACCCTGAATAAAACAAGCCTAATAGTGTATCTTATGAGTGCTACTCTAATGAACAATCTGCAGCTGAAGTTATCTATTAAATAGTAGGTAAGTGTTACAGGCTTCTTCATCCTCTTCCTCCTCCTCCTCCTCTGCACTCAGGGAGCACAAATGAAGCCTGGGATGGAGAAACTCATGAGGTGGAATCCAAAAGGTACATCTGAACTTCACAAGAGGAGCACTACCAGTCTTTGAACCCTCTTTGGCCAGAGGTGCTCTCTCTCCATCCTCCAGCCAACACCTTGCAGGGGGATACACTCAGGCTCATAATGCTTCATGGCCCAGATGGGGTGGAAGGAAGAACAGGAAAAGTTAGGGAACACAAAACCAGAGTCGTGCCTTCAAATATTCTGCTCTGTGGCATGAATAGTCTTTCTATTCTACCCAGACAGTATTCTTTTCTCCAATTAAATGTGGAGGAAATTAATTCCTTTTTTTGCTACCTCTACACCTCTACTAAACATGATTGCAACTAACCCAAAAGGTGAAATTACGTGGGGGTTGCGGAAAAGGGTGGGGAAGGAAAGGAGAACTAATGGCCAGCTGGAGGAACAGCCACACAAACTGCATTATTTCTTAAACCATGCACATGAATCAACCTTGCAATGATTCTTTGGCCAATTTCAGTCAAAGTTCTGGAATTTGCAGGAACCTGATTAGCAGTGCTACCAGGACAATGCAACTGTCCATTCCTAGTCTGCAGGTGTTGCAGTAAGTATTCTATTGTCAATCAGCAAGTGTTTGGAATCAAAGTAATTATTTCTTGTAGAAAAAAAACCAAACCACACTATCCATGTTGTTATAAGAGAAATTACCCATCTGTAACAAGCTGGGTTCTTTTCAGAATACCATTATATCACTGAGTTTCTGCTGCTGTGGTCATTGGATTTTCCTTTTTTGTAATAGGAAAATTGATTTTTTAAAATAATAAATTGAATTGAATTTGCAATCAATGGCTAGCCAGAGGTAACAACATCTTGAAATTTCAAAATGTCAAAATGGTCTTGACTTCTTATCTAAACTGTTTCTTTTTCATGCCAAAATAATATAAACTTCACTGAACTAACACGGGTTTTTTGTTTTTTGTGATGGGTTTTTCTCCCTTTAAGCTGAAGTATGAGTGTTATCCTGCATGTGAGATAAAATACTTCAGTTTTACTATAACATAGATTAGGGAAGGTTGTACACTTTGTTGTATAATATCCTAATGAAATTAGGTTTATGGAGGTTCATTATCCATTCACTCAGCAGTTACCCTGGTAATTTTTCAATCTCTTCGACAATTTCAACCAAATCTATCAGAACAGTGAAAGCCTTAGAGATATTAAAGATTTTTGACCACCAGAATCAATTCAGATTTGATGAAGTTTAATGGATAATGACTACCTTTGCTAGTCTCACATGTGATTAATCATACTAAAAATAATTCCAAAAGTAGACTGAAAGCAAGTGAAATATGGTAGAAATCAATCCATCAATATTTTACAGGAATATTGTGTAAGGCTTATGAATATACATTACATGTTGAATGAATATGTATCAAGACTTTCGAACTGTAAGTCAGGGCTTTTTCCTATGAATTGTGCTGCGTTGTTGCTGAGCATGCCTAAATCATAAAGTAGGAAAATAAACTCGGTGTAAGGGCACACACTAACAGAGTTATAAGCCCATCTTCAAACACTGAATTCTTTCTCTTTTCCCTGTTGTTGTGGGTTTTTTTGGTGTTTTGTCCCTTTTTGGGGCTAAAACCTGGGAAACTGGGTAACTGTCCAAGTCTGATCCTCATGTTGGGGGTGCCTATGGGGAAGCCTCCTTCCTCCCCCCTTTTCCAGGTGAATTTTGCTGCCCCTTCAGGAGGCATCGCAGCAAACTGCAGCTGGATTTTGGGTGGCATTCAGAAAAATCCAAGCCCAGTTTTGGGGAGGATTTCAGGCAAACCCAGAAGCTTCTTTTGTTTTGGGGTGAAATGAGGCAGATCTGGTCCCTGGCTGCCCTCACCCAGCTGAAGTAACCAGTACTTTTCACTATACTGTAAATGAATCATTGTATCTATATCTTCTAAAGTCAGTGGAGTGTCTTCATTTTATGCTACAGGAGGGTCTATCCTATAAGCTTTAGTTGTTTTCTTTGAGATCAGCCTTCTGCTTCAAAGAGAAGATGTCAGAAACAATTATTATGCTATAGTAAAGTATTTTCTGAAGTACTCTGGATTTATTTTTGTTACAGCTAATCATAAAAAGAAATGTGGAGGAGTTAAGTCAAATAAAGGGGATTCACAGATATTACTTGAGCCAATGCATGGTAGTGGTGCCCATGAGTAATGGAGTTTTTCCATAAGATTGCTGCTTATCAACACCATATGCATAGAGATATTAATGAAAATTAATGTGAATACATACATATGAATGTAAATAAGACCAAGTACTCCATATATTTTCCAAAAGCTTTAGCTGTGTTATTCACAAAGTATTTTTTCTTCTTCTTTTTTCTGCTTCTTTTTATTGACAAAGCTTTTAGCACAGTGAAAACTGGTTTTAAGATATTCCCTAATTATTCTTTGGTTTTGTTTCTCGATTTCCAGTTATTCGGAGAAAAAATGGAAATTCTGAGCAACTTTGTGGACGAAACTCGTGCAAAGCAAACCATTGCTCTTCACATTAAGAGCACTGCTCGTTTTTATCTTCCCCTCCATCAGGAGATTTTGGGAGAAGCATCAAGTTGGATCTATCCAGCTTCAAAGCTGCTCAGCAGAAGGCTGAGAGACACCGAGCTGCTCATGCCACTCTACCTGGCATCTACCAGGATTGTAGGATTTAGGCTTGGGGACAATTGTGCTGTCTGTTGCAGTAGACAACATTAATTCCTGTTTTGATTGGTTTTTTTTGTTGTTGAACCTATGCACTCCATTTTCAATTTATATTTCTGTTGTTGAAAAATATCCCAAGTTGCTTTAAACAGATCTTTTGGGGATTTTTCTTCATCTTCTTAAACATTCAAAGAAATAAGTTAAGAAATGTGAGCATGTAAGGAGGAGGGAAAGCAATGGGAAATGACAAGAACAGATTAAAGAGAGATGGGACATTGTGATTACTAGTAACCTCAGCTCTTACAGAATGTGTTATTCTAGAAGACTCAGAAGAGGAAAAGGAAAAAAGTAGAGAAAACACACTCCGTCCTAGTCAGGTTTGTTCTAGCAAGCCATAAGGGAAGGCCTGACACAATAAGTCTATGTCCTATTTTATAAAACATAATTTTATTTAACCTCCTAAAACTCACAATGACCATTCAAGTTCTGACACTTTAAGTTAAGTCAATCACTGAACTCACCTAGGAACAAGCCAAAAAGCCTCCCTGGCTCACTGTTCCTACCCCTTTTCACATTGGTTTTAATATAGACTAATGACTACTGTCAGGATCTCTGCAGTGTTGGGGACTTGTCTTAAGGGATGATACTTAAGTAATCACAAAAGGATAGGAGGGCTTAATGTAATTAGACTTACATCCTTCCAGGGAGCTTTTGCTGGGACTTAGGAAGAAAAGGAGAGTTTACCACCTTTGGAAGAAGGGCTTAGGAACCTGGAGAGGAGTACAGAGATCTTGTCAGATTACACAGAGAGGAAATTAGGAAAGCAAAAGCCCTGCTAGAACTCAACTTGGCTTATATTGTTTCCCAAAATCACATTGCTTCCAATATTAGCGCACAGAGACATATTTTATTCTTTAATCTTAATTCTGTTACAGGTACTCTGTTAAACGGCTGAGTACAGCAAAATGTGTGGGCCTACATAAATGAACCCCTTGACAAAATGATTTGGGATTAGCTATTTACATTACTGCTTAGCATTGGAAATTCTGAGCTACCAATGCCTGAGGTATTATTCCACTTCATAATGTTGACAGGTAATGCATAAATTAACTACTAACTCACAACAGGGCTGAGGTTTCCTTGAAGCTGAGATTTTGATATTCATTCTGGTCCTCTGATTATGGACCAAAAGCAAAACACAACTTCCAAAATTTGTATTTCTGTCACAAAAATATTCTGTTCACTCTAATATTCTATCTACTTTCTTCTCCATCTGTGGGACATGTAGGGCATGAAGCTTCTACCATGGAGAAATAAAGGTCATTTGAGGTCACTAATTCATTTTTTTAAGCTTTAGGCAAGATACCTTTCAAAGAGAAGCAAGGACATTGTAGACACTGGTACTTGTGACAGAAGCTTTAGGGAAAATCCACTATTGGGCAATAAAGATTAATGCAAACTTTGTTACAATCATTTGTATGAAATGCATTTATTACCAGTTTCTAGCTTCTAGTGACATTTAAATGAGAATATTCTCATTAATAACCTAATAGAAGGTCAATGCTGAAGTAGTTCTGTGTTTAAAACCTTCAGCTATGAATTTATTTCTGTGTTTAAAACCTGCAGCTATGAATGTATCTCCTTCAACAGGTTCAGAGTTAACTTCTAAGGTGTGGTTTGCAGGGAAAGAAGAGATTCCCCAAGCAGGATTGGTCCCAAATTGCTGCAGCGGGTCACAGCCGCGCCAGGCGGGGGGTGCCTGGGCTCGCCTCTCCCCGCCGTGCTCTGGCAGCTGCAGCCGGGCGGCGGCTCCGCTGAGGTGCTGGGTAGAGGGGGAAATACCCCCAACCGATTTATACACCCGCTATGCACCTCTGCCACAGTAATTAGGGAGAATATCTAAAGATGGAGAGAAAGTCGGCCAAAGAATTACCTTTGGTACATGGCAATCTACTGTATTGCAAAGCTGATTGATAAGGTAGCAAATGTACCTCTGGGGACGAGAGCAAGCCCCTGTCATCTTTGGGAATGATTAGAGCTGCACTGTGTGTCTCTGCTTCAGACAAATCATCTCCCTTTGTACTCTTCTCTCAATTGCCAGCCCCTGTGAAAGGAGGTGATCTCTGGAGAGGAGATTAATTTGTGGCTGTGTGTTTTAAAGAAAGTTGACCTTTGAAGAGGAGAAAAAATATCTGAATGAACTCAAAGGAGAATCCTTATGCTAACTGAACATTTCCTAACAGCTAAAATGCTCTGGGTATTGATGAGAAGTATCTTCAGTTCATCAACATCCTTAATTAACTGAAGAAGTGTAAATGAATTTTACATCTGAATCCTGGACAAAGGCAAGAGAATGGTTGGGAAAAGTAGGAAAAATTGTCTCTTGAAGTGTAAGGAAAGATCTGAAACACTGACTCTGAGGAGAAAAAATAACTACAGGAAAGTCACTTGGAAATAGAAGAATTACAATCAAGTCTGGAAGGCTCAAAGGGTGGTTCCATTAAGAAACTTTACTGTGAAGAAGGAAGGAGACTGCACGTTTATTTGGAAACACAAAGGTGAGAAACTAGGTATGAATTGCTACCTTTAGCCAGGTTCTTCAGCAGATAAAGATGGAATACTTTTGCTGCAGCTCTTGATTGTTGCTGGAGTAACTGGAGACTGGATGAACACACAGCACATCAAAAATATATGGCAATACCAACTGCCTCCAGAATTTTCTCTTGGAGTTGCCCAAAGAAAACTCAGGTTTTTAAGATCCCAAGTGTGTCAAGTCTGAACACTGTTAAGGGCACGTTTACTTCCATTACAAAGAGAAGCAGGTAAGAATGTTTGCTCTTCAGACAATACAATTTCCTCAAACAAGTGCCATGAGTTCCAGTTTGGAACAGAACACATGAAGGTCTAACCCATAAAGGGAAGTGAGTGCTGTCCTCAGGTGCTCTCTGGAATCTCTTTCCATTTAAATGTAACCAGAATCCTCAGAGGAAACTCTTCAAACAGTCCTCGACTATGAAAAGAAGCAATCTCCTTACACACAGAGGAACAGTAAGGGAAGAGCGCCACTTTGCTTTGTTTCTGAGAAGTTTATTCTTACTGCTACCATAAGCAAGAGTTTCCAAAGTGTAAAACTTTAATTATTGTGATCATTTCCTATGAAAGTACTTTCTTCCCATAGTTGTATGTTGTGACTTAGTAGCCACGTACTTTTCCATGTCAGAAACTGGGATTAGTTGTATTCAGCAGGAGGATTTTCACTGTCACCTCTCCTACCTTCTCTTAGTTAATTTTCTGCCTGTTGTGAAATTTAGCACTAACCCTTGATGTGAAACCCTTGGGTAAAAGGCCTGATGCTGCTCAGGAACGGGGCTGGGGGCAGCAGGGGCAGCTGACGTCCTCCCCATCCTGTTTTTTCGGTAATTTCTTAAATTGTTTTCCCCTCTCACTTGCCTGATTTCTCCCTGGTCTTGCAAGACCCATCTCTTGCCCTCTGCTGGTGGGGCTGAGTGTCCCAGACATGCAGGTATTTAGTGGGTAGCACTTTGGGTAGCACCTTTAACTTCCACGCCACAAAGTGAAGCCCAGAAGCTTTTCTGGAAGTTAGTCAGTGGTTATTAGAGCTCATTAGTGCCTCGGGATCTTGGGCATAACTGAAGTTCAAGATATGTCATAGCAGCTTCTCCAGGCAAACTCTCATTTCCTGGCTTTTTACTTCTTTGTAGCTGTGGGAATTTGTTTTGTATCAGCAGTCAATCTTCTTGTACACATTTCAAAGACAATCTGTTTTCACTTGGTTCCTAGGGCACTTAGGTATTAGTAGTAGGTGTTTTGAAGCATAGGTTAGTACAGAAAGTGATCAGTGTGGTAATAGTGCACAGCACTGATTTTTCTCAGAATTATTCTATTGCTATAGAAGATGTAGCATGAATTATTTTTAATGGCAATAATATTGCACCTATAGTGATATATTGTGCTATATATAGAGCATATATATTATAGTGCTATGGAGGTAGTATATAGACACATATATAGCAAATATATTGCTATGTATCTCAACATACATTTCTCTCTATATTTAATCATAGAATCATAGAATGGTTTGGGTTGGAAGGGACCTTAAAGATCACCTAGTCCAATCCCAGTTGCTATATTAAGTTATATTAATGAAATCCCCATATAAGAGTGTCAAATCACAAAGACATTTCCCTCTTGAGACCTGTGAAATGGAGATCCTTTTGAAGCAAGAAGGTTTATATCCTCCCCAAAATGATCATTTTTATTTATTTAATTATTTTCTCTTTTCCATCCTCAGTATTATGCATCTGCAAAATCTTCCCTAAAACTTGCCAAGCCATGAGCACCAATGGAAGAGTTCATTAGACAGCAACATGGCACAGAAAACCCTCTTGTACCCAGTTATGATAATAACTCAATATTCTTTGGAGAACTGGGAGGAGGAAGCCTTTGCAGTGGCAGAGAAGGAGATGCAGGCAGTTGTAAGGGCAGCAAACTCCACTTCACCCCATCACGTACAAACCCTTGCTGGGATGAGCGGTGCAAGGACAACCAGGACATCAGGAGAAAGAGCTCTAACAGCTTTTGGAAATGAAAATGCCCCTGAGATCTCCTGGGCTCTCTGAATGAGTCATGCACAACAGACACCTAGAGCTTAGTCTGTTTGCAGGCTCTCATGGGAACAGCTGTTACAAAGCAACTCTTTTACTTCTAAAAGGGAGGGCTGTGAATTTCCATTGCCTGGCACTGCAGATGTGGTCAGAATGGCTGCCTCTCCCCACCCGTTTGCTTGTTAACTACTACCCAGGTCCAGCCCAAGTGGGCTCAGAATGCATCTCCTTCAGGCTACCCAAGGCAAGCCTGTGGTCCTGCAGGGGTGAGATGTCACCTAAGTGAATTTCACTTATTTCATTAGTTTCCTACACGTGAGTGAACTTGAGCAGAGCTGTGTGAAAGGTCTCTGCAGAAATAAGCAGAGCTTATCTTATTGCTTTCAGGACTGTATTATTTCCATTGCAGCAGCACCTCTGCATGGTAGGGAAAGTCAGGGACCAGAAATCTGTTGTGCTAGGCACTGTGCACATTTCTGATAGAAGCAGCCTGTACCTTAGCATGAACATCTATGCCCGATGTTCAGAGTGGAATTCATCTTGCCATAAGCCAAGCATGAAAAATTGATTTAATGAAGTATCCTCCAGAGATGACTGTATCCTTTTGTGAACTGTGGAAGAAGCCTGGAGTGGTGGGCTTACATGTGGCTTTGGTGGGGAAGGTCAGAGGTAGAGGCTTAATTTCTATAGTAAGGGAGAAGCATAAAAATACTGGTACAAAAAGAGTGAGAACTTTTGACTTTCTTCATTGTATTTAAGCATGGCCATGAGTTGATCCACCCCACAAGTGCAATTATGGATTGGTAACTGATGGGGCCAACTGCATTATTCATTCTGGTTCAGATTGAAATGAAATCATGGAGGGCAATTTTCTGTCTCGCACTTCAAGGTCAGAAGAGGGTATTTATTATTCCCTCTCTGTACACACAACTCTCATCTTGATTGCTGATATTAATCCTCAGAGAGGAGAAAACAATTTATAAAACCATAAAGGAAAATACTACCCTCAGTTTCCATGAGAAGAAAAAAAAGTGCAAGATAGATTCACAGAAAAGTGAATTCTATTCTGCTTCTCCTCAGCTTAACAAAAATGGACAAGGACAGGTCCCTCCTTCTCCTGCCTAACAAGTTGTCCAGCTCCAGGTCAACACAGCCTCTTGCTATTTGCCTTTGCAATATGGATCCATCATTCCGCTGAATAGAATCATAGGATTGTTTTGGTTGGAAGCAACCTTTCAGATCAAGTCCAACCACTAACCCATCACTGAGAGGTCACCACTAACCCACATCCTTAAACGTCTTTCAAACACCCCCAGCTCCATCACTTCCCTGGGCAGCCTGATCCAGTGCTTGACAGCCTCCTTATCCTCAAGCAGATCTACATTCCAACCCAACTTTGTGTCACCTGAAAACTTACTGAGGTGGTTTCAATTCCCTCACCCAAACCATTGATCAAGATATTAAATAGAACTTAGTTTTATGAATCCACATTTTCTAATACAAAGGGAGGTCATTGATTGTTTTCTATTTATTTTTTTACAAACACTCCTAGATTATTCCTTAATTCCTTAATTGCTTATGAAAAGAGTACCAAAATGAAGCTGGCTTCTTGCTATCTTTGTTGATTTCCAGGATTTGATGAATTTCATTAAAATGTGCATTTATGGCCTGATCATTTTGCATGAGGTGAGAATTACTTCTGATGTTTGTAGAAAAAGCAACTTATATGGGCTACAGAAATGTAGCCTTGTGTGGCACCAATGACTCTTCCACTGCTAAGCAATTGTGCTGCCATTTACAGCATGAAAATAGAAACAGGTCATCAAACGCTGTCTACATGGTAGAAAGTGAACAAGGCTTTGAAGAGTCTTTCTGGTGTTCTTCAGTTATTAAAGAGATCATATGAAGTGTATGCGTGAGATGATCTCTCCTGAAGACTTGCAGTCAGAGCCCCCATGGACACCCCCGAAAGCAGCACTGCAGGGCACCTGTGTGGGCAGAGTCCTCCTCTTCATCTGTGGGACATTTGAAACACTTTACAGCAGCCATACCATATAATTGTCTCTAATCTTTTACTTCTTCACCATACTGTCTTTGACTTTAACAAGTATGCATTCAAAGCTTTTCTTATAGCTAGTTTCACAACATGCTGTGTTCATCAAAAAACTGTCTCCATTGAAAAGAGGCCAGTTTGAGCTTCCAGGAAATGATGACAAAATCAGAATGGAAGAGTTCCTGAAATTAAGAAAGTACAGATAGACTTGCATATGAAAGAAACCAAGGAATAATGTGGCCCTTTTTCAGCCTCTCTACATAAGGGAGGTAAAAGTCTGTGTAACATTCATATTTTCAACTTCTGAAGTACCTGCTATGCATTGTTAAGCAATGTTCAAAATATTAAACACCCTAAAAGCCTGAACACTCTACCAAGACAGTATTTAATATCAACTCTCAAAGAGAATATTTTCCAGATTAGGCCTTGATTCTATAAAGATGTACAAGTTCTACCTAACTGAAATCCAGGTATAAATTTTTATGGGCTCAGACATCCAAGATCCTTTCACAGAAAAAATCCCCTCCTATTCCTAACATAGATTCAAGTAAACCATTATTTTTTTTTTTACTGCATTCAACCTGGTTGTATAATGAGGGACTGTCTTTTATCCTTGTAAAATGTTGCTTGGAAATTGTCAAAATAAAAGAGACAGTTTTCTTAATGAATTATTTTAAAAATAGTGTACACTCAGAGGGAGAGGAACTATATTACCAGTTTGTAGGTTCAGTAGCTGACCTTTTGGTTTGCTAGTGAAGATAAGCTTTCTTGGAGTGAAGTCATGCATGCCTGTGGGTATCTGCAGAAAGCCTCCTGAAGAGCCAGCCCCCTAAACTAGCAGATAGGGTGTATTTAATGGAGTGTGTTGTTTGCTGCTTGACAAATATTATCTGTTGCTGTAGCCACCCCAGCAGCCACTGAGACCTTTCCAAAAGCCATCCAGGCTGGGAGCAATGGGAGCAAAGTGTCCACGTTACTCCACTTCAGACTGAGCTTTAATTTGTATTAATCTTGAGGGTTTGGGGATATTTTGATAGTTTGAAATGAATAAAGCCTTTATCACATGTCTATTTATGAGCACAGGGTTCTCAGTCCTCTTCAGTCCTTTTCCATGAGAGTTTACTTGCTAACTTCATTGTGCATTCAGGTGCCTTTAAAAATTGCATGTGAAATAGTGATCCTTACCTTAACTTTGGTTTAATTTTCTTAGCCATTTCAAGTACTTGCCAAAGGATGCGGCCTCACGTCAAATCTATGGGCTCATAAATCCCATTTATGAGAAATAAATCTGGGGCAATAGTTGTTTTAAAACATGCAGCTACAAAAGCTTAGTGAATGGCAAAGGTTGTTTTATCTGTCTGCTTTAAAATAATAATAATAGCAATCTAAGAAAGCTTAGCTGTTCATCTTTCATTCACTGCTATCGTAGCCTTGTAAATTTAGTTAAATAGCAAGTTAAGGAGACCTCAGCTAAATACAATAGACTAAATTATACAAGTAGCATAAAACAATTTGCTCCAGAACAGACATTCCAACACAGTAAGGTGGCTTGGTTTGTTTGTTGTTTGGGATTTTTTTTTGTTTTGTGTTGCTTTTATCAAATACAAACCAAACAAATGATCAAAGCGAGGACAAGGCACAAACAGAACTGAAGCAAGAGAATCTGACTGTATAACTTAAGAGAAATAAATACAGCTTATAAGCAGTAAGTTTGTGAACTCTTGCTTTCAAGAAAGAAACCTCACGGAGGAGGAGAGTGACAAACTAGAGTGCAATGTACAGCTCCGTGGCCTCGCTGCAATGTTCTGAGCACTGCCAAGATGAACGTTCTGGAGTAGTGCAAAGAAACTGACAAGCTGGTCTCCAAAACTGGAGAGATTTTGATGGTTGGACCACGTGGTGGTTTTTGCCTTACCTTCACACAAATTTCTGATGATTTCTCTAGTCAGAAAGAAAAGCCCCAGGGAGGTGGGGGAGAGAATCCTCATGTTGTCCTTTCTCTCCCCCCAGTTGCAGTTTCTGCTTCTTAAACATTAAGGCTGATGCATCAAATGATCTAGAATAAGGATAAAGGCATTGTCTCTTCACTTGGAATACGGGTAAATTTCATTCATTGCAGTGGATGGTGCTCATTTGCTGTTATGCCCAGCCATTGATGCCTGACACTGAGACAAAGCCCTTGCTTCCATTAGCACCTGTGAAACATAAAGCATTAAACTTTGCATCCTGACTCAGAACATCCCAGTGATGTCAGTCCACATCTTGTTGAGCTCTTCCCCTTTGGCCCATGAAGAAGTCTTTCTGCCAGTCCCATTTGTGGGTAGATTATACTTTTATACCCCGTGTAGAAAGTAGTGCAAGTGTCTCCAGAGTTATTTTAAATGTTCTGAATCCTATTGTAAAATGTCAGTACTTTCTGAAGCCGTCTGGGTGTTGGTTCGCTTCTTTTGTGTAGGCATAGTTTTGTCAGCTATGCTTGTAGTAGCAGTACTAGAGTAGACATGAATTTGTTGGAAAGCTTCTAAGAAGAAAAATAATTATTTTCTGTATGTACTACTTGTTCTTTACATATAATATGTAATGTCTATATATTAGTTCTGTTGTCTTGGTTTTTGTATTTCAATAATTACTTGTTTTCCCCAATCACTTTTCACCCAGGTGTCTCAGCCTTAGTGTAGTAAAGGTATTTAATTCAGCTAATAACAAAGGTTTTAGTCTTAAGGAGCCTACTTTTCACAGATCAGGCCTCTGCTTTATAATTTCTCAAATTCAGAACTCACTGAATAGATCCTGTACCAAGCAATCAGCTCCTGTAACCAGTAATTAGTGTCCTGTCAGCTGATATCGGTAGGCATTAGTGCTCGAGTGCTGGCATCAGCAGGTTCGTCCTACATCACTTAGAATTCTGATAGGTTGGATTCTTCTGAAATTCCAGTTGTGAAGATCATTTTCTGAAGCTGATGTGCAGGGGGGAAGAAAAGGTATAGGGGCTAATACAGACCAAAAGAAATAAAGGCCTATAGACTAGTTTGGTAGATGTTGGGTGCTCAGATGCCTTCATTGCATTTTATTTTGGAGTGCATAATGGTAGAAAGAGCTTCATCAATATTGGCACACACAGAGGAACACAGGTATGTACCCACATCAAATACCAGGTTTGCTGGTGGAGGCAAAGTCATAATTTCAGTTACACTGATGGAAAACCCAGACAAAGTCATCAGCCTCACCAAATTCCCACGCCTCTTTAGTTATAAGGAGGCTACAAAAATAACCTGAAGATTCTATCTTTTTCTTAGATACCATAACAGAAGGAGAACATCATGTTCAGCCAAAGTAGACAATCAATGGTCTTATTCAGTGCACAGAGTGACAGGACTGCCCTTGTTTCTAGAGATGTTATTTTAAAATGTGTTTGCTAGGACAGCTACAGTGTTTTCCATTCAACACAGAGAAGAATGTTCTTTAAAAACAGATGAAATGCCTTTTCTTGTTTGTTAGGTTTGGTGTTTGGTGTATTTTTCAGGGTAGTGTGTGTGGTGGGGTTCAGTGGCTTTTCAGTTTCGTGCTCTGTGGGGCTGCTTCGCACTCCGTGGGGCTGCTTCTCGCTCCGTGGGGCTGCTTCCTGCTCCATGGGGCTGCTTCTCGCTCCATGGGGCCGCTTCGTGCTCTGTGGGGCTGCTTCTCGCTCCGTGGGGCTGCTTCGTGCTCTGTGGGGCTGCTTCTCTCTCCGTGGGGCTGCTTCTCGCTCCGTGGGGCTGCTTCTCTCTCCGTGGGGCTGCTTCTCGCTCCGTGGGGCTGCTTCTCGCTCCAGCTGCCTGTGACGAGGCCCCCGCGGTGTTTTGGAATAGTGTAATTAGTACGAAGATTTTCTCTTCTTTCTTTATACCCATTGGCTATAACATTTTATAAACATCCAGTTTAGCCAGCATGAAGAAATTGCAGAATTTCTTGTGCTGCTCATTTTGATTAGCACCTGCTTAAGCATGAGGCACCTATTTGGTTCCTCTGACTTCAGCAGATTTTGGCAGGTTTGGTCTCTTCACTAAGCTGAGATTAATTAACATGCATGTTGAAGTGTGCTGAGTTTGCTTAGATGTCTTGCAGGACATGTCAAAATCTGTTACGTTCACAGTGTTCCAGAACAGCCTTGCCATCTGTCAGAAGCATTTTTAGGTAACAAGCTATTCAACCTAACTGTGCCCTGTCTTCTCGACACCAGCTGTGCATGTCCTCAAAGTTCCTTGGAATAGATAAGGCTCAGTTTCCTCAGTGCCTGCAGAAATCCCCAGATGCTGAATGGGAAACTCCTGGAGCCTGGAAACAGAATCCTGAGGTTTTCCTGAAGCACCATCCATCTCCTGAGTAGAGATGTCTTTACCTACTACACCAGTGATAAAGCTGTTGATGAAGCAGCTTTAGTATTTGCCTGAGATGACATTTGGGTCAAAAGCTTACTATTTAAGTTCACAGAAGCTTATTCACCAAGTTTTTGTGTGAATTCAAAACAACAACAACTACGCTTTGTATTTCCTACAAGGAAATGTAGCTAGTAGTAAAGTAGAAGTAACTATAGCCAGTTACTTCATGTTTGTTCTCATTTGATAGCTAATTCTTTTACCAATCAGGAGCCTATTCAAGAACCTTACATAGCAGAGGGAATACAGTTTCTTCAGAAGGGGCTGGTATGCCCTATGTGCAGGTCTGTGTCCTTCAGTGACCATGGGCAGAGCAAAGAGAGGAAATCATATCCTTTAGTGCTAGACATGTACTTTAGATGCTAAATATCCTGAGAGGAGCACAGTCCAAGTAACCAGGACGAGGAATCTCATCCATTCATGAAGGTGTTGCTGGGGACAAATGAATGCAGTGACCATCCCATCTGCGGGATGTCCATTAACGTGCCAAGGCACCAGTGGGTGAGATGCCCACAGTGGTGCTTTGAAAATAGGAGCAAGGTTAACTTATTAAGGTTGGAGAAGCTGAGTCAGAGAGGCTGTGACCTACTCAAAGATATAATGAGGGAACAGAGCTGGGGATTAAACCATCCGTGCTCCTAGTCCTTTGTCATTAACAGTCCAACCAACAAGCACTCTGAAATCTGAGGCAGGATATATGAAGTTAATTGCACTCAATTATGTGAGTTGGTTTAGAAGCAAATTCATCTCATGTTAAAAATAATGTATTTTGATATTTCAAGAAGCAGCTCCTGCCTTTACTATCTACCTCTCAATCAAGTTTGACTCTCAGTGTAACACAGAGGAAGGCTGTGATGAGCTGCTGATGGCCAGCAGCAGTGACTTCCAGCAGGATCGGCACAGCTTCAGTGGCTCACCACAGAAGTGGAATGACTTTGAGCTGCCAGGTGAGTCTGCAGTGTCCCCAAGTGCTGATGTGTGGGATGTTGCTGCTTCTGGAACTTGAGAGAAGCTCCTGAAACATGAGAGTTAAATGTGGATGCTGGGGCAAGAGAAGGATGCTCCACATCTGTTTGCTGTGCATAGATGTGCTTTTGTTAACTGGCAGTGAAAATTCAGTGCCTGAAAGCAAAGGCAGAGAGGGTAGAGACAACAGATCTATTATTTCTCCCATGTCCATTCACAGTAGCTGGGCTTGCAGGCACTCACACGGTTCTCTAACTCTTGTGGAACTTAGTCCATGCTGCATTGTTAGCTGCCTCGGGTGGGGAAAGCTCGTGACCTTCAAAATAATTGTGCCAAAGTTATCTTGAGTCACGTTTATTTTTGAGAATGCTGTACAGAGGCAAATCTAATATAGACATACTGATATCTCCCTTTTTTATATATATGTAAAAGCAATACAGCCTGATGTATACTTTTATCTCTTCTATATATAAGTGTATGTATGTATGTATGCATATATGATACATTTGTCTGAATCCCCATTACAGAGATTTTATATGTCTTTATATATAGATGATGTAATATCTCTCTATATTGCAGATATCTCTATGCAAATACACCCAGAAAATACGTAAAAGCATCTATATATGCACATATACACACACATAAAATATCTAATACATCAGAGTTAAAAAGAGCAGTGGGGGATTCTCAGACAGGCGTATGCACATTCTTAGGTCAGGAATGCTCTTTCCAAGAGAAGCAAGCTGTGAATGTGCAGCTGCAGGCTTCAGGGTACTGAATAATCTACATTCAGAGACTGCAAAGTCATCAATATTTATGGACTGGCGGAATCATCAGTGGCATGCAGCTCCATCTGCCAGCTCTCTCTTCCCTCCACATCCTTTTCTCTGCAAGTTTCAGGTTCTTATTTCCTGTGACTAGTAGGTTTGCACTTTGTATGTTTAGCTTTCTTTCCTTTCCATTTTCAGCTTTCAGCTCTTAGACATCTTTCTGCGGCTGTCCCCTCCCTAATGGCATTAAAATTGCACTGTGCAAGTGTAGTAGAGTAGTGCAAGGCTGATGTTGCAGACTGCAGGAGGTGGAAGGTGTCATCAGGAGTCATTGGAAAGCTTTCATCTAAAATAATTTGGATTAGGTGTCTCTTTCATTGCAGTGTTTGGCTTTCAAGCTGTGTTGTCCTACCTGCTGCTCTCTTGGCACTGCTTTCTCTCGAAAATAAGTTTAATCACTCTGTGTTGTAAATTGGTCCCCTCGTGAGGTGGGCAGTTCACTTGTGTGTCCAGGGTGCAGCACTGCAGGGAATGCTCAGCACCACCAGGTCCACCAGAGGTAAGGTGCTTTTTCTGAGCACAATGAATAATTAAAGCAGCACCTGGAAATCTTGTTTTTGTGCTGTGGTTGGGTTTAATGCAGAGCAAGGGAGTGACCAAAGTCTGCAGGAACTGTTCAGCACTCCTGCTTGTTTTGATAGCTTTAAATGACATGGTAAAAACCTTGTGAGAATTTATTACTTGGTAATTGCACTTGATATATGCAAGTAGTAACTGTTTAGACTAAATTTGGAAGACCTGGACTAAAAAGGACATGTGAGAATAGCCAACAATCCAATGATTAATGCATAGGAATATACAGAAGTCAGGTTTAAGTCCTTAGTCTGCCTCAGATCCCAGGCTCCTGAAGGCCAGAGAATTGTGGTGGGAGGTTTGAAGGCTTCACATTTTTCTTAGGCAAAACGACAACATTCTGGACATGGTGAGAAGACATAATACATATCTATGGAGCCAAGGAGCAGCTTTGCTGTGTAACTGTGTTAATAGTATCTTGTATCTCTTCTCTTTCCTTTTTATTATGAGTGTCATTACCATACTTCCTGAGAGAAAATTTTAGAAGTGCAGCCAGCACTGATTTGAATCTAAATAGTAGATAGCTTCACACAAAGGCTTCAATGATCACAGGTATGCTCCCACCTGAAAATCTACAGGAGAAAACCCAACACAAAATCATACCTTTGCTTCTCATGAATGCTCAGTTTTAATTAACCAATTTAAAGATTTTCGTTCCTCACCTTGGCCTTGCCCTGGAAGTTGAAGGTGAGGACGTACTCCCCGCGCCGCGTCTCGCTCTGCCGCACCAGGAAGACGCCGTGGGCCCCGGGGCCGCCGGCCAGGACCAACTGGGCGGCTTTCAAGCGGGACAGGGTGCCGTGGAACCAGGGGTAGTCGTAGAGCGGGTGCTCCCCGGGTTCCGTCCCCCCGGGCCCGTCCCCCGCCGGGTCACCCCCTGCGAGGTCGGGGGCGGCCGGCTCGGGCGGGGGACACTCAGGAATCATAGAATCCTTTGGTTGGAAGAGACCTTTAAGATCATCAAGTGCAGCCATTAACCCTGCACTGCCAGGGTCCCTAAACCATGGCCCCCAGCACCACAGCCACACGGTTCTTAAACACCTCCAGGGATGGGGACTCCACCACCTCCCTGGGCAGCCCATTCCAATGCCCAACCACCCTCTCTGGAAAGAAGACAGAAGACTACTACCAGAAGGTAGGCAGCATAATGTTTTCTGAAATGGATGCAAGAGGACACCCGTGGCTCAGTTTTTAGCACAGCTCTCTGACATCAGTGCAGATGGTGATTTCAGCAAGGGATATCATAGCTGGGTGGGGGGAAAGTCTTGCTCTGTGTGTTCAATTCTCATGTGGAAAGGCTGAGGAGTTTCCTGGCTGTGCTTCTGCACAGGAGGGCATATGTGCTTTCCTGTATGAAAAGCTGTATGAGGCAGGAATACAACACCTGTAGCAGGAAATTGTCACTGGAAAACCCTAATTTCCACTCCAGCATGTGTTCAGATTTGGCTTGTTTGTTGGTTGCTTTTTCTGCTTCCAGTTTCAAACTGTAGTTTGGGTTGGCTTCCCGTCGCGGACTTGAGCTCGCGTCTCTCGCCTTCCAGTCGCGAACTGGGGCTCGCATGCGTCGCCTTCCAGTCATGAACTGGAGCTTGCATCTCTCGCTGGAGCTCGTGTCGCTCGCTTTCCAGTCGCAGACTGGAGCTCGCGTCTCTCGCCTTCCAGTCATGAACTGGAGCTTGCATCTCTCGCTGGAGCTCGCGTCTCTCGCCTTCCAGTCGCGGACCGGAGCTCGCGTCTCTCTGTCCCCCAACTCGCCACCTCCACAGCTCCCTCTGCTCCCACCCTGCACCGTCAGACTGGCCTCTCCCCCCCGCTCCACCTGACACGGCCGCTTCTGCTGTCGTCATCACCCCTCCTCCGGTTGTACCGCTTCCGCTCTATTGGCTCTGGATCCTCTGGCCTCCGCTTCCCCGGCTCCTTTCGCGCTCCCTCTTCCTTTGGGAAGGGCGATGGAGATGAGGGAGAGGAGCCTCAGGAGAATCTCAGTGAGGAGGGGGCTCCGTTGGATCAGACCTTTGACTAACTTAGGATACCATTTTCAGAAGGCTATTATCCATCTATTAATATGAAGCTACTTAGGTGTATCATTCTTTTTTAAAACCAGACCTCTCACGCTGTTATCAGAAGTGGAAGAAGCACCTCCTGAAGTTTTAGGCTGTAACTCCTTCTCCCTCCAAAGCAGAATATGTTATGAAAGAACTGTTTAGAGCAGATCCCACCGATTCTGAGGTACAAACACATATGATGAAACAGGCACAGTTCTATTACGTCCTTTTGGAGCTGTATAGAGAAATCTCTTTCCAGAGTAATTTGGACAGGTAGCTCATGCTTTCTATGATTAGTGAAGTGGCTGGTTAAGTATTTTCAGGTAACTATCTTCACAGTTCTAACCTTAAATGGCCTCTTCTATTAGCTGCCACTTAGTGTGAAGAAGTTGTACTGGCAATTACAAACATTTATCTAGCTCTGGTATAATGAAGCTGCCATATATAATCCTTTCTTTAGATTAAAAATATTTGCAAATCAGTCTTCAGGAAATTAAGCCACCTTTAAATGTCTGAGGAGCAATCACATATTTTACAAATTAAAATACACATTAGATGGTGTCATATTTAATGCCAGTCATTATCTATTAATCACTGGCCTCAAGGAAGGGTACAGCAAAATTTCACCAGGTCCCAGCAGGGCTAGGAGAAAGATAACAACAGGAGCAAAATGGGAAAGTTACCTACATGCATAGATTTACCTGCTGCCTAGAAAGGTTCTCCAGACTGAAGTTAAAGAATTTACCCCAGAGGACTGAATAGTAAAGTTCAACACATGTTTTCTGCCAAAGTACATAATGGTCACCTCCTGCTTGTCGTGGTACCTGCCCGGGGCCGAGCGCAGCCGCCGTCACCGCACGGTCCCCGTCCCGCCACGCACCCCTCGCGGTGCCACCGGCTTTGCCGCGCAGTTTTTAGCCTCTTTCCCCAGCCTGAGAGTCCCCAAGCTCCCAGCTGCGCCGCTGGCACGTGGGGGTCCCGAAGAAGCTGGGGACAGCCTGGGGACACTCTGGGGACAGCAGGTATGGCCACTCCGGAGACAGGGAGGAGGCCAGCCCCAGTGTGGGGGTGACCCACTCCAGATTTTGGATGTTTAGAATGATGAGTAGGCTATGTGTTTACAGCAAATGACATAAAAATTCCAAATAGTGCCCACACTTCTAACACTGCTATTTTTTTCTTCCTTGGAAACAGGTCAGGTTATCTGATGTGCCAAAGACAGTGGTAACTGTCATTGGGACTTTAGTCTTTGTATGTACTGAGAAGGAAACTGCAGGACTCAATACAAGCTGCTAGAGAATCAGCAGTAATACATTTCTATATAGCAAATGCTGCTGGGGTAGTCACAGTTGAGTCCCACCCCCCGGCCAGGGCAGGGTCCCCCAGGGCAGCCCACACAGGAACAGAGCCAGGGGGGACTGGAAAGGCTCCAGAGAAGGAGACTCCACAGCCTCCCTGGGCAGCCTGTCCCAGTTCTGTCACCCTCATCATGGAAAAGTTTGTCCTGAGGTTTCCATGGCCCCTCCTGTGCTCCAGCTTGTATCCATTGCTCCTTGGCCTATCATTGGACGTCCCTGAGCAGAGCCTGGCTCCATCCTCCTGACACTCACCCTTTACATATTGATAGGTTTCGCCCGCTCGCCCCCTCCCCCGCCCCATTTCCTCCCCCGCCCGCCCGGCCCCGCCCCCCCCCCCCCGGCAAAGAAAGAGAAAAAAAAAAAAAAAAGGAGAAAGGTTTGGGTTCTCTCCTAAAGGGAATTGCTACCCCTTGACATCATCCACCCCTAAAACCTTTCCCTTTTTTTTCAAAATAACAAAAACATATTGACTATATAATATACATACGTGACAACCCAGATACGGAACAACAATGCGCTGTGTGTGGTTAGGCAATGGTCAGGTTGGTTCAGATAAGGAAAATGATTCAAAAAGGGAATAAAACAGTCCAATGTCCAATGAAAATAGACAGAGGGATTTTTTTCAGCACTTTCTGAGTACAAAAATCAGTGTGCGACATGAGTTTACAACGTTCAAAAAAGACACACTGAAAATGCAAATTCCATCCAGGCATGGTATTGTTTTTTGTCCTTTTCATCCTTTAAGTCATACAGGACCATAACTTGTGCAGCTGTGTATAATGAAAACCTAAGACTTATGACAAACAATTTATGATTAGCATAAAAGGATGAATATTTCTGCTGGTTTGGTTTGTTTTTCCAGGACAATTCCTAGAGGCTTTATAAACAATCCAGGATGAGGATGTGAGATGGGAATATCTCTTCTTATGTGACTCTTGCTGTAGGCTCTTCATGTGTTGGGAAATGGTAAAAGAATGTGATAAATTGTTTACTTACAGGATGAATTATTATTGAATTATCCTCTCTTCCTGTTCCTCAAAAGCTAAATGTCGTATTAAAGACTAATTTGATTATGCAAATCAGATCTTAAGCAGTTGTTAGTACCCAATAAAAAAAGTACATGTATTCATTTATAGTTCAGCTAAGAAAAGCTTAGTCTTACAGTAGTGCAAGATGAAAATGCATTATTGAGATAAGCAGTCGACTTCCTTAGGCTAGATAAAATGTACTGAAAGACAGAGAAGAATCTGTGTATGTCAAAGGCATTGTCTGTCTCTGTACTTCTGAAGTGCAAGTGCTTAGCTGTGATTAGAAGTAGTGTCAATGAAAATGAATGCATTGTAGCATTTCTGACCATATTACACTGTATCTACTCCATCCCCCCACTCCTTTTCTCTCTAATATAATCTTTGCCAGATCTAGTCAAAGCAGAATAGCTGCAGGGGATTCATTAATCCTAGTCTGGAGCTAACCACCACCACCATCAAATCATAAAAATAAAAATTTAAACCACCTCAGTTTATTATTCTTATACTCTCTGTCCATCCTTTTCTTCCTGCTCCCAGGGTATATTCCCCTTGTGCTGGGACCCCTCCAGTTGCTCCATCCTCTCCCTGATCTTCTGTTACACAGTTATCAATTCCCGAGGGCAGCTTGTTTCATGCTGTGTGCATATAGCTCTTCAGTTGCTCGTTTTATCTGTGCTGCTGACGTTGGCGAAGCTGAAGAAGTGGACATGGCTTATTGGCAAGTGCAGTCAAGCCAGTTTGAGGGCAGTTAACCATAGTCTGGAAGCCTTGAGTGGACCTAGTGGATTAAACTGGGGCACCAAAGAAGTGAGCAGGTTAAGCACAGATGGACATACAGACTTTACCTTCTTCCTGGTACTCATGGGAGTTTCACGGTTGCTCTGAGTGTAGGCATGA
>WUAM01003203.1:0-27876 GCA_024336885.1 Actenoides hombroni
GATCTTTTAAGTCCCAGCTCTGTTTTCTGTGATGGTATCTCATAGCATATTATAAACTTTAAGTGCAAGTTGGCAACTACAGTTGAGAGCAGGACGTGACTTTGTGGCTAATGCTAATCCTGACAGTTGCTGAACGGAGTTTTATCCATCCATCCATCTCTAGCAGCCTTGCACTGGTGGATAATTATAATCTGATTTTTACGTGGGCGGGAAATACTTCCAAAATGACTGGTAAACTGACTCTAAACTGAAGCCACAAAGGTGATCAGGAGGGGACTCAGAGCCTCTTAACAGTGAAAGGTGATTTTTTTTTCCTTTACTTAAATGTTAAGTGAAAAGTTGGAGTGCTTGGAAATGATTTGCACAGACTTGAGCCATAACACAGGTCAGTCTGCTGCTGTTGTACATTACTTCATCCTCCTCACTACCAATGTAATTGTTTGGGGTTTTTTTGTTGTTTGTATACAGAGGATAAGTTTATGGCAGATACAGAATGATTTGTTACTTCATTATATAGATTTATCCTGCAAGCTTTGGAATGTAAAAATATTTCATCATTTTATTGCTTGGAAACATGAGCAGTCCCTTAAGTATCTGCCTTGCAAATATGAACCTGGGTCAAGAGGAAAGAAATCAGAGAGACTACAGCAAGTGGTATAAGTCTGTTGCCTCTGGCACAAAATGCTTAGTGCTGATACAAACAAAATGAGAATAGAAGACCATTTAATTGCCTGAAGTTTGAAAGAAGTAGTTTTTTCCATTTCCCTTTTCTCCTTTCATTTTCTTCCCCTTTCCTTTTTTTTTTTTTAATTTTTTTTTTATTTTTCATGCAGCAGGAAACTTAAGCCGAAAGGGATATATTCCACAAGTTCCCTTTTATAAAATACATTAATTTAATCAGAAAACAAACAGCCTCTAAAAGGCTCAACATATCAGCTCCATGAATCAGCCTTGCCTCACTGCTTGAAAAAGTCACTCATCATTTCAAAGCAGCTGTGTTGTTACACCTTCCAACTTCTAAGTCCAACAATCCACCATGTCAGGGCAAGTTGCTGCTTTGGATGCACCTTATTCCAGGCAAAATGTCAGTCCTCCTATTTATCAGTCTGGACAGGGTTGCCTCTCAACAGGCAGGTTTACTCTCAAGGCCTCTCAAGGCCTCATCCAACCTGGCTTAAACACCTTCAGGGAGGGGGCATCGACAACTTCTCTGGGCAGTCTCTTCCAGAGTCTCATCATCCTTGAACTGAAGAACTACCCAAAATCCAGTCTAAACCTATTCTCCTTCACTTTAAAACCATTTCCCCTTGTCCTATCACTGGACACTCTTGTGAAAAATCCCTCTCCAGTCATACTCCTGGACTTGCTGGCCACACTCCTATTTCTCTACTACAGCTTGAAAACAATGATTTTCACTGGAAGTTTATTACTAAATTACATTTGTAATTTTTGTGTTCACCATACGGGGAACTGAACACAAAGAAGAAATACTAGCCAAGGAAGAGTTCAAATATACACTTGGTCTTCTCATTATTTAAAGCTGTAGCACTGATATTACCTTGGGACAATCGGAAGTGTGACTTTGTCACAGTCACTTAAATCTCTGCTAGATTTTTGTATAAGATTTTGGAGAAGCCAAAAAGGTTGTCTAGACATAGTTAGCTTTAGAAAATATTCTAGAATAAGGCAAACTTCTCAGGTTTCAGTCACCCTACCTGATTATATTTTTAAAGTTAAACTTTAATTGGCTTTAATCTTCAGATTAAACATTCCTACTTCTGTTATGAAGACATATCTTTTTCCACTTGAAGTTTTTTTCAATCTTGAGGTTGTGCAGTCCTGTCAATTAGCTTTTGCCACTCCGGATCACTTTAACTCACTAAATGACTGGAGTAGGATGTGGATTTATTTCTTCTAGTGAGCTCCAACAAGTCTAGAAATTATTCATTAATAAAACATTATTAATAAGCAAAATATGTCTTAACTTGTTCTGACCTGGTGACTGTTCTCATGGCCAATTCCAAAGCTACCACAACAGTTTCAAGTTGTGTGTTTATTGACTTTTCAATTCACCTCCCATGTATTTCAGTTTCCTACTCTTAACATTCCCTTTGTAATGACACAAAGTGTTTGCTGTTCTGAGGGAAGTTAGAGAAGGTTAAACAGTAGTAGAATTTCTTCAGTTTGCATCTTTAATTAACTCCGCTCGAGTATCTGGGTGTGGGGTCTGTGGGGCCGGGGAGTGCAGGGTCCGGAGGTAAGGCTGGGTCTGGGGGTGTATGGGGTCCGGGAGGAGCTGCAGGGCCCGGGGAGCGGGTCTGGACAGGGAGGGGCTGTGGGGCCCAGGGGCTGCAGGACCCGGGGCTGGGTCTGGGGGTTTGTGGAGCCCGAAGGGGATGCAGGGCCCGGAGGGAAGCTGGGTTCCGGGCTTTCTGGCAACTGTTTCCCAACCCATAACGACAAACGGTGCTGAATTCGATTCACGATTGCATGTAGATTTATTCTGTAGCTGATCTACTTATTTGAAGCACTTTAATCTGGTATTTCTGTGAGCCCCCAATGCCTCTGGTACAATCAACGCATATTGTTTAATGACATAATGCAGTGGGTTTTGTATTTAAAAACCTGCATTTGCAAGTCTTTTCCTGAGAAGGCTCTATTCCTCCATGTCTCCTGCGCGGGGATCAACCAGACAAAGGTATTTCAAAGATTTTCACTGAAGTCTAGGAGGCAAAACTAGTTGTATGAAATGACAGAGATTAGAATAGACATAAGCTTTAGAGTTGAGAGAGAGGAAGACAGAAATAACTGTGGGAAGAAAACTGAAGAGAGGTTGTCTTACAGCACAACAAGAGCAGGTAAGTAAGAACAGATCTGAATGGAGCAAAAGGTCTTCAACCTGAGTTTCCTTCATTACAGATAGATGCTCTGATCACTAGCTATGTTATTCTGTGTCAGAAAAGGCCAGGGATTCTCTAAATAATTGAATAGAGACATTGGGCCATAAAATTGGAAGAGGTAGTTGACTGCTCCAATAAACTCTTGAAAGTAAGGCAATGAAGAACACTAACTTTCTATGTAAAATGTGACACTGACTATGCTGACACTAAGAACCATTTTTACAATTTGAAGGTGACAATCTTCAGTCTTGGTAACTCTGAACAGGTCTTCATTATTCTGCAATTTCATATTTTTACTTAAAGGAACTTAAGAGATTCTGAAGCATCTCACCACTGATTCAGCAGATAAAGCCAAATGTATCTGTTATAATAGAAAAGAACCCTGCACATACTCAAACAGTAAGCCAAATTAGGGGGGGGGGGGGGGGAAACGCCACAGCTTGGGGACAGGGCTCCACAACATTCCAGTTCCCTCCCCAGCCAGGGCTCGGAGCGGGACCCCCCCCCGCTGCCCAGGGACCCCCTCGCAGGGATGGGCTGTAGCCCCGGCCCCCTCCCCTGGGTAAAGCGGCTTTAGCTCGGCCCCAGAATCTTCCCCTGGGACTCGGGGGGGGTGGGGGGGGTGGGGGGGTGGTGTCCTGGTCCTCACGGTTGTCTCAGAAAGCGGTATCCAGGCAGGGTCTGGACCGGGGGGTGTCACTGTTGGGGGGGGGGGGTTTGGGGGTTTGGGGGGTGGGTTTGGGGTTCTAGGTGGTGGGTTTCCGTCTTAGGTGGGGGGGTTTGGGGTTCTAGGTGGTGGGTTTGGGGGCTTGGGAGGTGGGTTTGGGGTTCTAGGTGGTGGGTTTCCGTCTTAGGTGGTGGGTTTGGGGTTCTAGGTGGTGGGTTTGGGGGCTTGGGGGGTGGGTTTGGGGTTCTAGGTGGTGGGTTGCCGTCTTAGGGGGTGGGGTTTGGGTCTTGGGGGGTGATATGATGTGTGTGTTCTGTGTAATGGCTTTCTGAAACCTGTGTAAATTTTCTTTCTGGCAGTAAAGATTCCTTGTTAGCTGAGGTATTAATAATGTTTATTTAGCATGACAATTATATTATCTAGACTTGATCCATAATTTCATTTATTTACTGCTGCATCAAAAGATATCAGTGTCCCAGTAGTTCAAAAAACTGCTTCTGATACACATATTCTTGTCAACTACTGGCCAAATTGCCATGGGGGATGAACAGTCCCTAACACATCCCCTTTCTCGAAAGTAATCAAACTTCAATTTGGTGACAGCTTCTTTTCATTTGGTTTCAAATTCATTTTATCAGCCGTAAAACTGTCTGGTCTAGCTAAATGAAATCCAGTGTGTCAGAGGTACCTTTGAATTGAACAACCACACTGTTTCAATCTATGTCTGTCATTTTATTTTTTGTTGTGATACATTTCTGAAAAATTGAACTCAAATTGTTAAAAGCAATACCATCTTCACCGTCCAATTTTATTCTAGAATTATTTTTAAACACATTTTTCATGCTGCTGTCATGAGATTTAAATTCTTTAAAATCATAGGAAATGTAAAAGTATGTAAATGTGCTGCAGGTGAGACCACCTCATACAGTCTGCAAGGTGTTGTTCAATATCAGTTTGAGGCCTAGGCAAAGGAAGCACTGTCTGCGGCGATACACTGGTGGGACTCTCACTGAATCATAGGCTAGCAAAAAGAAGAAAAACCTGCTCCAGATTCCACTTGCAATCACTCAGAAATACAGTCCAAGCAGCCCCCTAGGATGTTTTCTGGACTGGCAAAGAACAAGGACTGCACAAAGAAGGAATCTTTCATTTGAAGTCAGCTAATCCATTTCTGATTGCACTTTATGCTTATAAACTCAACTGATTTTCAATTATCTTCTTGTATCCATTAAGTGTTCAATGAAATAAATATTTCCCAGTTGGGGCCACAATTTAACAAATCCTATTTAAAATAATTGCTTCCACTTCAGGGGACAATGCACAAATTGCTTTTAAACTGTTGTTTTTCAGTAAAGCAAAAACTGACTTGTCCCAGAGTAAGAGGAGAACCCATGTGCCCAGGGGGTGTGGCTGTGGTGCGCGGAGGGTGTGCAGGGGTGTCGCGGTGGGGTTTGAGGTGTTCGAATTGTTTTTGCGTGATTGGGGGCTATTAAACCTGATTTTGGGGGGATTATTTAATAATTTCTAATTATTCTAATTATTAATTTAATAATTCCTAATACTTTTTCTTAATTGGGGGCTATTTAACCTGATTTTGGGGGGTTTATTTAATAATTTCTAATTATTCTAATTATGAATTTAATAATTCCTAATACTACTTCTTAATTGGGGGCTATTTTGTTGTAGAAGTGATTATTTGGACTAGGCATAACTTAAAATAGGGAATCTCTGCCTTCAGATATGGGTGGCTCTTAGATAGAAATAACCTCTCTGAAAGCATTCACAGGCAGCATTTTGGGGGTCTTGAACAAGGTGGCAGAGTTCTGATGTCACTTAGAATAATTTTTGTCTAATGAGTATCCATTCCAAAAAGTCTTTCTGAATTAAAGACCTTTTCTTATCTTTCTGTTCAATTGGAAATAAACTATTCTGCATTTTATGTTCTCATGTTTTAGGCAGAACATGTGTTTTGACAGATTTGATGTGTTTATTGTTTGGTTTGTCTTAGGGTCTTGAGTCTCTCCTAAGGATTGTAAAAGTATTTATTAACTGCTTCATCTCTGTGCACCCAGATGTCTCATTTTCAGAAGTCGTTTTCTCTTTCCCTTGAACACAGTTTTCTCAGTCTCAGCAATGCAGAGGCTTGTTATGATCAAAAGCTTATCAGCTTGTCTGCTTCAGAACAAACACACAGCTTTCTCAGAAAAAGTCTTCTGTAGTTGTTTTTTTGGCCCCATGGCCGGGCGGGCCCGCCGGCCGTGGTGGCCCCCCGTCCGCCTGGCCCCGTGGCCCTGGCGGGGCGGTGGCCCGGGTGGCGCGACGTGTGTCCCTGGTGGCCCCATGTCCCTGGTGGCCCCGTGGCCCTGGTGGCCCCACGTCCTCCTGTCCCCATGGCCCTGGTGGCCCCATGGCCCTGGTGGCCCCATGTCCTCCTGGCCCCGTGGCCCTGGTGGCCCCGTGGCCCTGGTGGCCCCACGTGTGTCCCTGGTGGCCCCACGTCCCTGGCCCGGCATCTCGGTGCCTCCGTGGTGCTGTTTCTTGTCCCCGTGGTGCCACAAGGCCGCCGTCGATGTCCCCACGGTGTCTCTGGTGCCACCACGATGACCGTCGTGGTCCCCACGGTCTCCTGGTGCCACCCTGGTGCTGGGGGGTGGTCATACCCTGCGTCCCCAACACTGATCATGTGTCCTCGTGGTGGTGGCCCTGTCCCTTGTCCCCAGGGTGGTGATCCTGTCCCATGCTCCATGTCCCCAACACTGCCCACGTGTCCCCGTGGTGGGGTATTCCATCCCCAACTTCTCTTTTCTCTGCGTTTGACGTTGTGGCTGCAGAACTAAAGCATCCATTGATTTCGTAGCTGTAGTAATGCTCACTCTGGAAAGCTGAGTTAGAGCTCTAGAAAAATGAGTATATTAAATGTTATTTCCCCAATAAGTCACCATGAACAAATTATTGTCCTTGCTATATATTTACATTACAGTAAATTGGAGAAGAGAGAATAAAATATTTCAGAAAAATGGCCTGAAGTAGTTTCAGTCCAGTTTTCAGGATGTCAGAAATTTGGTTTCACTGTTTGGGTGACCATTTGAGCAGTTCTCTGATAAAAGCTGTGTGTTCTTGTCCTGTGATGACAAGTTAAAATCCAGTTTACTCTGGATCTGCTCTGACAGCACTCTGAATGCTGGAAGCAGAAGAGCAGTGTCTTTAGAGGCCATGGTACAAACTGGGCTGTAAGGCTTTCAGGTGGAATCTTTCCCCTGAGCTTCTTCTCTCAGCTGTTCCTCATTGAACTGTGGAGTCTGTAGTCAAAACTCTTGAGGGGCTGTTTGCCTGTCAGAGAGGCATTTTCAGCATTTCTGAAAATTAGGCCTGAAATAAAGTTTGACACATAGACACAACTCACCCCCAACCACCCATACGTTTTGAAAATCTTATTTTCTACTTCATTATCAAAGCATCAGGGAGAAGTATTTGCCAACCTCCTTAGAAACAGAACACTTCATAACAGCAATATTGTTTTCTTTAATGCCAGCTGTACTTTTTAAATTGATACTTTGCTTTTTCTGGAACTCTAAATTTTTGGAGAAAATGCCTATATGGTTAGTAAATTTTTGCAAATAGATGGGTGGTTTATCTTGAATTCCATTTCATAAATAAATACCTGCACGAGTATGAACCTGACATTTCATTCTGGCAATAAAAGACATGATACACTTTTTCTGTTCTTTCTCCATGTACCTGCTACTACACATCCTCACAGATAACCCCTTGATATTCATGAACCTACATGGAGGGTACAGACCTTGCAGTACAAGTGTGAGGCAAGACCATGACATTGCTTTCTGCTACAGATGGGAATGGCAGAGACAAAAACACTAAGGCCCAGTTCACATCTATCATTAGTGATCTCTTGTACACCTTTAAACTATAATAAACTCATGACTTCACATATCCAGACTTTGACTTTAGGAAAACCAATGATCACTGCAGCATTTTCACTGCTTTTATATAACACTGTATCACAAAAACAGCTCGGTGAGGTATCACAGGCAAAAAAGTGATGACACATTAGTAAAATAAAGCAATAATAAAAAATTAAATGCCAGTGTAACATACATTTGTAGATAAACCAGGTTGTTATGGCTGGTTACTAAGCTTTAGTAAGGGTGTGTCGGAAGGCGGGGCGGAGCGCGCTCTCAGCCAATAGAAACGCGCGAAGCGAGAGTGACAGCTCTCTTGTTCAATCGGCGCTTGAGAAGAACGCCCTCCGCAACACCCAGCCGCTCCTGCGCATGCGCAGTGAAGTCTTTTTTTTTCGCCCCCCACCCACCCAAAATGGAGGAGGGGAAGCGTCGGGTTGAGGCGGGGAGGGGACAAAGTCGGTGCTGCGGCGCCCCTCCCGCCCCCGCGTTGGCGGCCGCTTTGGTGGAAAAGCAAACTTACTTTCAGCTGGTGTCTGGGATAGTTGATTTTGACAACATAAGAATGAGACCTGTTATCCACAGAAGCAATGATCACAAGATGAGCAGTGAGCATCATATTTCTGATCAGGCAAATGGCAGCCTTACTGTTCAGATGTAAATACCAGCTTTGCTTTGGATTGAATAGAAGGTCTTATCTCTTGGTGCTGTTTCTTCTGATGGTTTCAAAAGATATCAATAGATGATGTGTTAATCTCTGCATTTTATTCAAATGTTCATGTTCCCTTTACAAACTACTGTACCCTGCATGCCCGCTTCGTTCGTCCAGGTGATGCCTTGGCTGCCGCCACTCGCCGCTTGCCTGCGCAGTTATGAGAGGGGGTGGTACCGGCGAGTGCCCGTTGTGGCGGTTCCGCCTCCTTCAGTTCTGCCGCCGGCGGTGCCGCTCCGCCCGGGCCGCCTCAGCAGCTGCCCGAAGGCTGCTGCCCCCCGGCACGCCCCAGCCGCTCTCCCGCCTTCCGAAACCCCCAGAAAGCGGCCGGACGTGGTCCAGCTCCCTGCACGGTTGCACATAAAGCAAACTCATTTGCCATGTAAGGAATAAATACGGTTGATTTTCATGTGTGCTATCATCTTTTACTGAGTTTGTGGAATCACTATTCCGTTTGATGGCTACAGCATCTCCCCAGTACTAAGTGCTCTATTTTACAGCCCCCTGTGATTTTAGGTAACAAAGAAATTAATATATTGGCAAATTGACTTTATTTCAAGTGGCACCTCCACTCCTGTTGCTAGCTTCTCTCAGTGCCAAGTGCTTGCTGTGCTGCTTTCCAACTCATCTGTTTGTTTCTGCTGTCACTTGGACAGCTCTGCTAGGGTTTGCTCCCATAGAAATTCATTCTTCTGTATCTTTTCTAAGATTCATGTTTGTTTTAGTCAGGATTTGCTGAGAAGCCTGGGGAGAGCTGCAGGTGTTTGCAGCAGAATGGCTTCTGCTGTCTGGAGGAGCCTTTAACCAGGACACTTCAGTTCTGGTGTGAGGATACAGGTCAAAATAGAAAGTGGTCACAAATAATTGTTTACTGCTAAAGTAACTTGAAATGTTTATATGCAGTAGATTAACAGCTGGGAATGTCGTTAGATGGCATTAAAGCTGTTTACAGGAGAAGTGAATAAGAAAATCAGTGATATGTGGTAAAGTTTATATACTTGATATTTTTAATAAGTTATTGTATAAGTCATTGATTTCAAACAATAATTGTAATGCTGGTTTTGGAGCAAATAACATTTCTTACAGAAGGCTGGAGCAAATAATGTAAATATGATTACTGATTGAAGTCCTCTTCAGAGGCATTTTATTTGGCAATAGTTTAAGCATAAGCTAAATTGTTTTTCTAAGGGACCTAGAAGATCATCTAGTCCAACCCCCCTGCCACGGCAGGATCACCTAGATCAAGTCACCCAGGAACAGATCCAGGCAGTTCTGGAATGTCTCTAGAGATGGAGACTCCACAACCTCCCTGGGCTGCCCCTTCTAGGCTCTGGCACCCTCACTAGGAAAAAGTTTTTCCTTGTGTTTCCCCTAAACCTCTTGTGCTCCAACAATGACTCCCATTGCCTCTGCCTGGGATAGGAGGCACCTAGATCTGGAAAATAGGGAACAATTACTTGTACCAAATCATCATTTTGGTTGAAAGAGACCTTCAAGATCATCAAGGCCAACCATTAAATAAGTACTGTCAGGTCACCAATAAACCATGTACCTCAGCATCATAGATACACATCTTTTAAATACCTCCAGGGATGGTGACAACACGACTTCCTTGGGTAGCCTGTTCCATTGTTTTACAGGCTTTTCAGTGAATAAATTTTTCCTAATACCTAATATATACCTCCCATGGCGCACCTTGAGGCCTCTTCCTTCTTTTGGGTAGTTGTAGAGAATGATCCAAAAAGTTTTTACAGAGGTCAACAAAAATATTCCTATTGGCTTTAAGATGGATTTTATATACTTCAGGCTTTACTGGGTGTCTAAGGCAAACTCAGTTCATGACTGATTGAAGAATTGGAAGCAATTCAGAACTCACCACTGAACATTATGCTATACATTATGCATCTAGGGCTCAAAATTGGAACAAGAAGCTGCTAGACATCAAAGGGAAAAAAGAATCCAGTTAACTAATCATCTAAAAGTTGAATCTGTGTCCTGCATGTCAAGCATGTTCATCTTTTGAGTTAAAGGATTTTTCGTTTTCTTTCTTGGCTTTGCATAGGTGGGAAAAACAAAACAACCCAAAATAACAAAAACACATACAATAAACCCCATAAAACAAAAACCCCAATAAACCCAACAAAACCACTGCTTTCACAGCTTTTTGAGCTGACAAAAGATGGAACATTTCAGGAACATGCTGACATCTGGAGATGTGAAGCCAAGTCCCTGAGCTGAGTCATACAGGCCAACAGGGTATCACTAGTAGCAACCTTTATTGGTAACATTACTCAAGGGCAGAGAGAACAAGGGCTGCTCAGTTTCACAAGGCAGCTCTCCCAGACAGTGTAGGACCTTCAAGCATCCCTGCATCAAGCAGATGTATGAGCCAATGACCTGCAAAAATTATCTTAATGTCCCCCCACCACCCCCCATGATGATTTAAGTCCTTAGTGAGGAAGTGCAAAGCTGAAGTTGAGCACAGCATTAGGCAGCCTGGTAGAGCTTATTAAATTAATAGGGCATTAAAGAATTGAGGGGAGGTGGGGGGGGGGGGGAAAGGGAAATCAGGCAATATATTCTTTGGAAACTTTTAGTTTCTAGTCTAAATTTAAATCTCAGAAGCAGCCAATTTAGCATGGTGTGAACCTGAACACTTTAGTAGCTGTTATTATAGTTATATTATTACATATACTGTTTGACACAAAATGTAGTAGTCTAGAGTGAGCTATGGCCAGCAAGGAGGATGTGATACTTCCAGTCCTGTGGCAAAATGTGTTCCCTCAGAGTGATTGCAATGAACACTTCTTTGCTATGAGTTTCATATTGTTAATGGAGATGTTTTAAGGTCGTGAACATTTACATTTTTCAATTTCCATATTTTAAAATATCAAGTCAAGATAGGAGTGGTTTAGAGAGAACTATCGAGGGTCTTAGCTTTGAATTAGCCTCTCTTTAGCTGTGGGATGCTTCTGAATGCAACAAATATGTGCAAATGAGACTGCCTCACAGTTCAAGCACAGGGAAAAGGTTTAGGAAATTGCAGCCCTGTTGCCAACTCAGCCACTGACAGGGGGATAAGTATACTCAGTGTGAACAATTTAATAGGTGAATGTACAGGGGCTCAAACAGACAAATGTTGTCCAGGTGCCTTTGGAGCTTTTGGGTATTAGCAATCTAGAATATTTTCCTCTTTTCTAAACTGTTCGAAGACTTTGAGGGAAAATGTGCCTCAGGAAGTAATTTCCTTAGTTAATGGGAACTCTGAGCAGGGAAGAGGTTAAACATAGGAATTCAAATTCAGTACATGCTTGGTTTTAAAACGTACAGGATAAAACTTACAGATAAAACTTACAGATAAAACTTACAGGTGTGTTAAAACTTTTTCAGATCACTAAGTTTTGGTTGACCCATGACTGGCTGTATTGTCAGTCTTCACAAATTGTTAATTTCATTGGCTGTGGAACTGTAATATAGATTAATGTCCACTGAGCTATAGTTTGAGATGAAATGAATCTCTCTCATGATGTAAACCAAATTTATGTCCTGGCTTACAGAAAATATTCCATTAATGACTTTCTTCCCTATTTTTTCATCAGAAGTAACGAACCAAATCTGACA
This sequence comes from Actenoides hombroni, assembly GCA_024336885.1. Lineage (NCBI taxonomy): Eukaryota > Metazoa > Chordata > Aves > Coraciiformes > Alcedinidae > Actenoides > Actenoides hombroni. The sequence goes on from WUAM01003203.1 coordinate 11,821, forward strand.
ATAATCAATTTCTCATGGAGCTCATTAAGGAAACTGGAAGTTTCTTTGGTCTTTCTGTTGACAGGTTCATGAGTTTAGTAGGGGGGCAACTGAAAGAAATTTAACCACATGTGATACACTATAGGGAACACCACATAACCTAATAGTCCCTTTAGGCCTTACACTTTGAGAATAGAGTGTGGATTTTTCCCACTAGCTGGCAGCAGTGGAAGAGGAATAATCAAATCTAATAATGTCTTTTTAGAAGCCTTAACTTCTTATTTCATACCACCTGAAATAATAATTTAACCAGTAATGGAAAATGGAGTCCAGGAGACCTGTGTTATTCAAATCCTAACACAAAGCAGACAAAACAGGGCTGGCAGGGAGAGGGAGGAGAGGATTGTACTGAGCACAGGGATCAGCCATCTCTGCTCATCCCTACAGCAGGGACAGGAGTGCTGCTACTTAGTTCATCTCAAGCAAAAGACATTTCAAAGGCAGGAAATAAAACCCAAAATTAATTCAGAGAAATCCTTGCTTGCAGCCTGCTGCCTATTGCAGAATTCATCTGACAGCAGCCTGTGGGGAGAGGAAAGAAAGAGCTGCAGATTCAGATGGTACTGATTATAGTGATCTAAATTAACCTGTGCTTAAAATTACCTATTTTTTCTCCCTGCTTTGTGTCTAAGGTGTGAGTCTTATGTGTGCAGGTAACTGCTCCTGCTCATTTTAAATATATCTAGCAAGTAACAGGTGATACCACAAGTAACAAATAAAAGATCAAATCTAAACTATAACACTAGGTTAGGCTTCTTTTAAGACCATATTCTAATGCCCATATTCTGTCAAATTTCCTCTAAGTAACCCACATGTCTCACCTCACAGTATTCAGTGAAAAAAGAGTACTCCGTTGCGTGAGAAAAAGGAGGAATAAAAAAGAAAAAAATAAATAAAACATATTTGAAAGTCATCAATGTTCTCAGATAAATTACTTAAAACACACATTTTTCCCATTTTCTGTCCTTGCAAATTTTCATCCACAGTTACTACAGGACAGAATTAAATTAAGAAGAATTAATCCCGAGAAAATTTTCAAATAGCTAACAGCAAGAAAATAGGTTTGTCCAGAGAAAAGACACTGACAAAATGACACAGCTTTTTGTTGAGGCTACGACGCCGACGCCGCTAACTCCGCTCTGGCAGGTGGGGGGGCGCGAAGAGAAGGAGGCCGCGGCAGCAACTGGGTTTGGCCCGGCTCGGCTCCCGTGGACTAGGGGCTGCACAGGCGCCGCTCCCCCATTGGGCACGAAAGCAAAAGCCTCTCCGCCATTGGTAGCCCTGACTCGCCGTTCCCGCCCACCGCTTTGACAGGCCCGGGATCGAGTGGCGCCGCCTCGTGGGGGAGGGGGGGTACGAAGGCGGGGTCCCGAGGGAAAGCCCCCCTCGAAATGGGCACCTGGGGGGTCAGACGTAAGGTGGACTTAAAATGGTGATTTAACAGAAGTGGGTTCAGAAATTTTTCATATTTGATAAATATCAGAATGAGTGTATTACAGTTGGTTTTTTTTGTTATGAGACCAAATTATTTTAATTTCCATCTTTTCCTTGCATTTTGGGTATTATCCAATTAGCACATTTATTAGTTGACTCATAGTGTTAATTCTTAGCAAAGCTTTACAACTGAGTATTGCTATCCAAATGGGATGAGTAAGTTTTCTTTTGCCAAGGTACAGAAACCACTACTTAGTTTAACAGTGAGATTTGGGACTGCTGCACTACAGCTCTGTGTTGTAATCAGCAACTCAATGCAAAACTTCCCAATATCATCAACTTACTAAAAGCTTTTTCCTCTAGCATGCCTAGGAGCTTTATATAGAGTTGGTTTTGCTTTCTGATTACTTTTAATTTCCTTATTCCTCTTCTATATTATAGGGACAGCAAAATACATCAAGTTGATTAAATTTTGAACATTCCAAAGGTAGTTTAGCAAGTTCATTTCTTTGTGAGACAGAGCATCATTGGTAGGGTATTGCTTGAGCTTGCTGAGGGAACTGCTTTCAGAATGGAATTTTCTGCTGTTCCCATAAGCTTTGCACTCTTCTTTCAGTGATACTACCTCCACTGCTCATCTCAGCTCATTATCAGATATTGTCTGGCATATGGTCAACACAGGTGATTTTGGGGTTAATACCTGCAGATGATAAGCATCAAAATAGTCATGGACCTAAGATTAAGTATTATAAGCTTTATGCAATTTTTTTTACATACAATCCTATACTTTTGAGTTCTCAGAGTTCCTGGCAGGGAAGGACAGCTTTCAGACCAGCCTCACTCTATAGACAGTGGATTAAGTGTTTGCTGGAAGATGTGGCACTTGCTAATTGCAGGAGTTCGGCACCCTTGCATGCTGAGTAGTATGGTGAGAAGACACTGCACAGTGGCACCCCATCCTGGGAGCCTAAGGCTGTGTTGCACAGCATAACAAGGGTTGAACTCAGTACCCTGCTGAGCTGCCTGACCATTTTCCACCTATTCGTGACGATGAGTTTCTCCTGCTTCATGACTGACAGATTTTTGGATCCCAGGACAGCCACCCTCATGTTCTCCACAGTTAATCTGCTTTGAAACAAAAAATGTTAGATATATATTACAGTAGGGTTTTAATAGGAAACATGGACATTTACTAACACTTTCATTCCTCTTGCATGTTTGTATTTTAATATACTGAAATACCAGGTTTCAGTCACTTAATCCTTATGTTCTGTGGGTATTGTAGGTTACCCTAGAATGCAAATTATGAGTGGAAATATCAAATCTACACTTTTTAATTTCACTTGCAGAGGTGCCTGGTTTAAAGTTTCTTGTGTCCTTTTCTCCTTCTCCCCCTTTGAAGATTCTGTAAATATTTGTCTTCTTCCAGGCTTACTCCTTGTTGATTCTAAAGCTTAGCTGTTAGCAGCTCTGAGAGTCTCAAAGATTTGAAGAGTAATTTTTAGATATTTTCATGGCTTCCAGATGATTTGAGAACTTATTTTAAGCCGTCTATACACATTCTTTTAACAGTCTGCTTTATATTTTTACTCCTTTATTCCTGTCTATTGTTTATTTTTATGAGAAATCCATACCTATTCTCCTTTTGGTCTTCTCCCTCCCGCTCCAGCTGTCAGTGATGCACACTCAGCCAGGAAGCTGAAAATCCTTTTATTCCTCACTGGCAGTAAAAGTTCAACACATGAAATTATTTCCCCATTTATTACTGTGCCACCTCATCAAAAGGCTACTGCAGGAAAATTTGTGAGAAATGATGTATCCTGCAGATATAACTGAGCCAAGACATAACCAAAGTCCTCTTAAAATAAAAAATGTTACTCTCAGCTGATAGTTGGAAGAAGAGTGTTTGAGTCTCTTAAATCACAGAGTAGAAAAATAAAGATACTAGCTAGACAATCTTCCACCCCACTCTTCATACACTGCATGGCAAAGGGAACCAGCCCAAGCTCTAAGAGGGCTGCACAGCTTCTGTGCTTTGTCAACAAGAGTGATGATGAGATTTCTCCTTGTTAGAGGGATGATATAAACTTAATTTTAGTTTATACTTTCCCTTGACCTGTTTCATTCTTCTTTTTGTATGTATATTGCAAACTCTAAAAGTAGTAAAGACAACAAGGAGTACATAGGTGACAAAGACTAGGGCAAATGTGGACCTGTTGCTCCAGATTATTAAGATTTCAAACAGAACTGGACCCAGTATTGACCCCTGGAGTATGCCTCTAGTTACTGGCCTCCAACTAGATTTAGTGCTGCTCCTCTGGCTATGGCCATTCATCTTCTGTATGAGGATTTGATGGGAGACAGTGTCAAAGACTTTACTGAGGTCCAGGTAGAAAAGATCCACTGCTCTCTCCTCATCTACCAGGACAGTCATTTCATTTTTTATTTAAGGAGAAGTTAATTCTGTAATTTTATTATGCTCTTAATTATTTGAGGTACATATAATAGATGTGTATACATACACAGGTAATATTACGATATGAAGTAAGTTGTTCTATTTTGCTTTAATATTTTTGTGCTAAATTTAATAAAATCTCAGAACATTGGAGTTAGCATCTAGGATAATTTTCAATGAGAGCTTCTAGAATCAGCTGTAAAATTAACAGTGCACCCATATATGATCAGTTAACTCAAGCACAGTGACCCCAGTTGTGGATCATATTCTGAAGGAAGGAAGATAGAATGCAGAGAGAGAAATATTCTATTATTGTTATCTTGTTAAAAAAAAGTCTACCTAAACTACCTGTTTCCAAGAAGTAAGCAGGCAATTCTGTGAATTACTGAGTTGTTCTGTTCATAAAATGTCTTGCAGCAAATTAGCTTCTTTTCATATTTGAATGTTATTTCAATTCCTACAGACTTCTTCCTAAAACATTGCTGCTATTTTTCAGAATTAATTTGCTATTTTATGTTATTTTGTGGTTTATTACCTTCCTTACTGGTACAGTTGTTTATAAAACAGTAAGTCCTTTCTTGAACAAGGTGTAATTAAAAAACACTCCAACTCTGAATAGTGGTCACTGAAGCTCTGAACCAAAACTGGTTTAAAAAGCATACATTTCCACTTGGAAGAGAGCAAATACAGACATATTTTTAACTGATAAAGTCAAGGCCTAAAAATTAGATGCCTATATTAATAAATGTTAAAATGGCTAAATACCGCTTTTAACATTATCCTGCCAGCAGATGTTCAAGTATTATTAAGTTTCTTTCCCAGTTCCTAATAGCCTCTGAAGTTCATAGGTTTGTATTACTCTAAACAATTTTGAAATGTCTACCATTTTCTCACCCAGAAACAAAGACATTGTGGGTTGGTTTTTTGTTGGGTTTTTTTTTTTCTTAATAGACTTCATAACTGAAACCAATGTCACAGTAATGTTCCACTTGGGGTATTTTCAAAGTATCCTTTCGTTGTGTTTCGTTTTGGTTTCTGGTTTTTCCATAATTCTTGGGCCATAACTCCACTTTAAATAACAGAGACGTGGGGTTGGGGTGCAGCGGGGTGGGCAGGGGCCGATGGAGGACGGGAGGCACCCGTGGGGACGCCCCGGTACCAGCGGCCGGCGTGGGGTCACTGCCGGTGGGACAGGATGGGGCAGGCCCGGGACCCGGGACTGTGTCCGAGCCCTGGGGTCTGTGAGGCAGGATGGGGCCGGGGGGGCTGCGGCAGGAGCAGGGCCCTCGCTGGTGGTCTTGGGGTGAGGGGAATTGGGGGGGCGGAGGCCCAGGGTGGCCTGAGGCCGCATCTCCACAGGACGATCACTGTGTCCCTGTCCCCATCCCTGGGCATGGTCCCTCCGTCCTGTGTCCCCCCCCCTGTCCCCGTGTCCACCCCCCTGTACCCGTGTCACCACAGGTGCCAAGCAGGGCACTGTCCCCATGTCCCTGTGACCCCTTCGATGCCCCCACGTGTCCCCTGTCCCCCCACTCACTGTGGGTGTCGGGCTGGGCACTGTCCTCTTGTCCCCTGGGGGTCCCCATGTCCCCTGATTGTCCCCGTTTCCCCTGGGTGTCCCGGTGTCTCCGCGGCCCCGGAATTCTTGAGACGAAATTACAAATTGCTTTTATGGAGGGTAGGGTAGGGAGAGAGGTAGATTCTTTCATTTAAAGATCTAAATAGCACTTTCCTCTTTTGCTAATTGATAAGGAGAGAGAAACACTCATTGAAAAAAAAAATTAAAAATCTGCCCACACGTATTTACAAGTCATGTATAAACCTGAACTTTTGGAATATATAATTGTGCCTGTAATTTTACTCTATTACTCACCAATTTGGGATAGAACTGCTGCCAAAATATAGTCCCTGAAATGGACTGACAGGACTGTAGTTCCCTGAGTCTTCCCTCTTACCCTTCTTGTATATTGCCAACCTCCGGTCAACTGGTACCTCCCCAGTTAGCCAGGACTGTTTGAAAACTATAGAAAGTGGCTTGGTGAGCACCTCCGCCAGCTCCTTCAGCACTCTTGGATTAATTTCATCTGGCCCCATAGACTTCTGTACATTCAAGCTGTGCAGCATTTCGCATATTGTCTCCTCTTGAAAGAAACCCTGATACTGTTCCCCATCTCCATAATTTGATTCTAGAGGTACATCTGAGAAATAGTTAAGCATCATTATCCTGCTTAAAAGGCTTTAGGAAGAACTGTGTGGCAACAAAACAAGTTAGTGAAAAGTTGTATAGGTTTTTTGTGTCACTATGTAAGAACGAGTAAGAGAGTCTTTGTGTCTTCATTGGCTGCACCAGTTATGGGGCACTAATAGCATTGAATCTGTAGTGACAAGATACTCAGAATTTAACCAGAATTGAGTGGCCTATGCTATATAAAATGAGAGGATAAATTTTGCATGGTCAAACTAAAAATAGATTGTTAGCTACACTAAGATGTTCAGGGTCCTGAAAACGTTTTCTCGGTTTCTGAGAAACATCCATTTTTCATTCCTTAGAAGTCGCTTAGCTGCAACTCTTCAGCCTGAATATACTTTGCTGCTTCTAGCTTGTACGCTACACTACGATTTTCAGATTCCTGTGAACGTTTTGTCGGTAGCTCAGAAACATAAATTTCTCCCGTTATACGTCTCCTAGCTGGAACTCTTCACCCTAAATATGCTTTGCAATCTCTTGCTTGTTAGCTACAGTAAACCTTTGCCTACAAACTTCTTGTATGTTTTTATTTCTGCAAGAAGCAAATGGGACAGAGGCTGTGCTGTGTAAGTGCCGTATGTGATCTTTGGCTGGTCACACAACGTTGCCATTCACAACCATTCACAAAATGGACTGACAGCAGCTCACCCCACTTCCTGATGTATTTTAGGCATCAGATTAAAAGGAGCCTGAGATTGCACTGCAGGGTCCTATGGTGAAAACCTGCCCAGCTGCAGAATATGCTGTTTGTCACTATCCTATTTGCCCTGGCTCAGCCTGCTTCTTTAGAGAATTATTGCCTGAGCCTGCTTGCCACTGCTACATTAATTTCTCATCTTCCATTACCAGCAGTGATGCCACTGTGTTGGAAAACAGCCCTAGCTGGGATATGGGACTGCAAAAGAAATCACAGCTCATAACAAGATCTCCAAGCACAGGATAACATATTTTTCTTCAGATACACCAGTGCAGTATATTTCCAGGAATATCTAGTGATGCACTCAGGCTGCAGAGTTAGATGGGGGTGTCAACATGGTTTGAGGAATGTAAACATTATTTATATAACATATTTTAGTGCTTTGTAATTCTTCTTTTTCTATGTAATAGTTTAGATATGGAACAGCAGTTAAAGAATATATTTAAATACTGATGTCACAAATCTAATACAGATCTCTGAAGTATAAGATGCAGCCCTTTGTGACAAGAGGGCAACCCTTGCCTAGTAGCAGAAAGACATTTTATGTTACACTTATCAAATAGTCTCTAGACATCCTGCCTAATTTAAAAGTGAATGCATCCCCTGCAAAACCTTCCTGTGTTCATTGGATCAAATTTGGATTAATTTTTAGAAAAGACAATAACCATACTATTCTTGTGGCCATAATGTTTTCTGAGATGCATTTTTTCCTCAATCCATCAGTCGTACTTTTAATTTTCTTTCCAAAGGGGATGGCCCAAAGTCCAGCCTTAAGATTCAAATCTCACTCTCTCTTAAATATTTGAAATTTTCTGAACATTGATCTGACACCTTCATTCTTTTGGGCAATTCTGAAGGCAAAAAGTATGGAGAAGGAAGGTCTCCCATACAGGAGAACTGCAGTTTCCTTCTGGCGAGGTTGAATCTTCTTAAATGGAGTAGTACTGATGAATTCCTCTGCCTGCTCTGCCCTGGCTTGCTGTGAAATAAAGACACCGTTTTAAGAAAAAAGGTAGTGAGTTTCCACATTCAAAGCTGCATTTATTCTGTTTCCCTTTAGATGTACACCACCTGTTTTTCTAATCTTCCCTATCATGCTGAAGAACAGCAGGCTCGCTCTAAGTGTGGTTAACCAACCCTTTTCTAGCACCTTTCTTCCTTTTCCCCAACCTTTCAAGTACCGGATTTTTTCACCATAAAATGAGATTTTTTTACCATCAACTTTATTTTTTATCCCAAAATGAGGATTTTTTAACCAAAACACCACATTTTTTCCCCAAAATCACCTTTTTTCCCCCCAAAATTAATTTTTTAACCACAAAACCGATTTTTTTCCCAGAAAATGAGATTTTTTAATCAGAAATTGAGATTTTTTCCCAAAAATTGAAGTTTTTTTACCAGAAATTGGAATTTTTCCCTCAAAACTGATCATTTTTTACCAAAAAAGGATTTTTTATTAAACCAACACAATGATTTATTTCCCCATCTCTGGAGACATTCAGTGTTGGGCTTTACAAGGCTCTGAGTAACCTTCTGTAGTTCAAGATGTCCCTGCTCTCAGCAGGAGGGATTGTGCTAGATAACCTCTAGAGGTCCCTTTCAAGCCAGACATTTCTATGATTTCTATGATTTCTATGACTAATGACAGTACAGACCTATTGTTCATCTCTTCATTGAAATGATAGTTATTTGATCCAAAGAAAATACCTCATACTTCCTTTGGATCAGTTTGAAGTAGATGATGAGAGCTTTATTACGATTGAAATGAAGCTATGTCCCTCAGGAGTTGAATGCTGACATTTATTAAATGGTTATTTTAAAACTAAATGTGTTACTGGAAGTGACAGTCATGTAGGCCTGCACTAGCAGTGACAAGTTGCTAAGTTTCTATACATTTTAAGCAATATAATTTCAAAACAAAAACTTTGTGATTTCAAAATAAGGGATGGGTGAGCACTGATCTGACTTGGAAGAGGCAGCTTCTAGAATATTGGCAATGAGGGAAATTGCCTGTAGATCTTGTACCTCTGGTAGTTTAAATTGTCTAAAGTGGAGATTATTCTATCAGTTCCTTCTCTTACTCTTTTGCAAATTCAGGGAAGAGGCAGGTAACTAAGACAGGAGCCACTGTTACCTCTCCCTGGGCAAAATTCAAGGTCAGCTATGCTTCACCTATTACTGCCCCTGAAAAAAAAAGGAAAGAAAAGCCAAAACCAATTCTCAATGTTAATATTTTATTAAGCCAATTAATACTGCTAACAGCAGCTGTTTGCATATGAAATTGAGTCCTGAGAAACTCTTGTAAACTATGCAGGGCACTGGTTTCCAAAGATACACTTCACAAGACTGTGCAGATATCACAAACTACAACAGAAAGTCTGAGGGATGAAGGAAGGATCAAACTGTAAGAACACACACACACAAAAAGTACAAAAGTCTTCAGCCATAATTAAAACTTGTATATCCAGAATTTAGCAATACAGTAAACATGCCAGCTGGTGAGAAGTACTCTCCACTATTCCTTTGTGTGAAACAATCACTTTTTTCTCCCAACATCAAGGAAAGGGACACAGCCAGGACAGCTGACCCCGAGGGGTATTCCATACCTTACAATGTTTTCCTTATCAATCTGTCTTATCTCAGCCCATGGGTTTTTGCATTTCTGCACTTCCAGTTCTCTCTCAATTCCACTGATGGGCAGTGAGCAGGCATCTGCATACTGCTTGAACTGCCTATTGGGGTTAAACCATGACATAACTCCAGTTCATTTATTTATCAAAATGAAGTCCTGAAAAGTTTGGCTGAATATTTCATGTTAATGCAAAGTGGTAATCTTAATCTTAAGAGTTCTTCTCATAGGACTTTTCTGTTGATATTCAGGTCCCAGCATTGGAAACCTCCTTTCAGGCTTAAAAGAGAAATGCATCAAAAACTAACTGCAATACTTAATTGACAACAAACTCTGAGCCATTTTAGCAGTAGTACTTTGGGCTGCTTCCTCACTGATTGTTCCCAGCAGACTAGTTTGTGTGCCTTGGCTACCTGGCTGTCAGAAGCAGACAAAAGAGACTGAAATCTTCACCATAAAATGAATTGGGTGGGGCCAGCCGCAGTTTATAAAGATATAGAGCCCAGTGACTATAAAGGAGCTCCCTCTGTCAGTTTGTCATGCTTTAAAGGATTTTGGGCACCCTGAAGGGAAGATTACTGGAAGACTGTAGAAATTATCAGGGCTCTGAATTCTTTTTAGCTACTATTTTTTTGTTGTTGTTGGCATAGAAAAGAGAAAGTCTGTTTCTGGGGGAGGGTGCTAAAAAGGCAGGAATGGTGACATTCCCTCTGTATAAGGTGCTGATTGCAGGCCATGTGGAGCCCAGTTTGTCAGTTATCAAAATAATATAATCAGAATCACAGAATGTTAGGGATTGGAAGGGACCTCAAAAGATCATCAAGTCCAACCCCCTGCTAGAGCAGGATCACCTAGATCAGGTCACACAAGAACACATCCAGGTGAATGTCTCCAGAGAAGGGAGCCCCACAACCTCTCTGGGAGGCCCATTCCAGTGCTGTCACCCTCACTGTGAACAAGTTTTTTCTCTTATTTATGTGGAAACATCTATGTTCCAGCTTGCACCTGTTGCCCCCTGTCCTATCACTGGATGTCACCAAGGTGGTGGGGGTCACCAAGGTGGTGGGGGTCAACTGGGCTGCCGAGCTGGGATGGGGGACACCAAGGTGGTGGGGGTCACCAAGGTGGTGGGAGTCAACTGGGCTGCCGAGGTGGGATGGGGGACACCAAGGTGTTGGGGGTCACCAAGGTGGTGGGGGTCACCAAGGTGGTGGGGGTCAACCGGGCTGCCGAGGTGGGATGGGGGACACCAAGGTGGTGGGGGTCACCAAGGTGGGCGGGGGCACCCGGGTGGAGGGGGGCAACTGGGGAACTGCTCCTCTGAAATTAATGGTAGCAAGTTCATTGTAGTCTCATTTCAAGGAAAACCATACCCATATTTCAAAAGACACTATAAGTAGTCATTTAGATAACTGCAACTTTCCTTTTCTTCTTTGGTCTGTTGCAGATCGTCTGCAAAAAGTTTTAAGTATAGAGTTCCTCCCTGGCTGAAGCAATATGGCAGTGATAGTCCACTGGATAATAAAATGTGGAACACAGGTGGAGGGAAAAGAAAATCCCTTTGCTAAGTAACTTACTGATCAGAGAAATATAATTATCAGCCTTCTCCCCCACACTTCACAAGGTAGTTCGCCACTGTACAGTGTTCTTCACTGAGATGTGCTCACAGCAGCCCACAGAGTGTTTATTCATTTTAAAACATTATTCAAAAATTGAAATTATCACTTGATTTGGAGTTTATTGTTTCAGATTTCTCTGGGGCTCTCTTGCTATGACTTCCAGTCATTCCTACCATATGTAATAGCCTCCAAAGACTATTCCTGATTTCCCAAGGTCAAAGAGAAAACAGTTCCAGCATCTCTCTTCAGGGGATTAAAAGGTAGTGTAGCTTTATTTTTCTTTTTAAATCTAGATGAAAAGGGATTTGCTTTTGCTGTGTAACATGTAACAGTGCTCTGGGAGATTGTGTCTGGGGACTTGAGGAAGAGTTTGGAGTGTAACATGACTTCCAGCAAGAAGATTGGGATGTTCCTCACTAAAATTCACCTTCACACACCCACTTAACACTCATGTGCTCCTCTGGTAGTGAGTTGGCTGCTTCTCTTTCTGCTCCATCTTTTCTTGTGGTTTCACATTGGAAACAGGATTCAGGATGCAAGAGGCTGACTTCCTATCCCCTGAAGGATAGAGCTCAAACCACGTGTTCTCAAACTGGCACAAAAAATGTTCAGGAGTAAGGAAAAGATGGGAGAATTGAGCCCAGCAATAATTTATCCTTGCACTAGAATATTCATCAATGCTTCATGCTGTCCCAACTCTATCAGCTATGGGAGTGGATGAGAGTTCTACTAGTGACTCATTATTACAGGATTCCATCCATAGCCTGCACAAATGGAGATGTCAAATAAAAAGTAATAAATGGTAAATTAGTAGGTAGGAGCATATTCAGACTACAAATGGCAAGCATTGCAAATACAGTTTCACAATTAAGTTTGAATCATTAATGATCTATAGCTGCCATGATCTGTCAGCTCTGGATATTAAAACTCAATCTCTCATTCTATTGTTGAGTTCAGAAACCACAAAATAAAAATCACAAGGGATAGAAAAGTTCTTATGTGAGCCTTATGAGGGGCCTTCTATGCATCAGACTGTGCACATCCTCCAAAATCTGAAGCTTTACATGAAGTGGGCGGCGCGGGGGGGGGCGCCCGGGGTGGCACAGGGGACAGAGGGAGCTCCGGGGGCTCGCGGGGCTCAGCAGACACGAGAGACTTTCAAAGCAAAGGGGGCATGAGAGGGTTGAGGGCACAGAGGACACGGGGCACATGGGGGGCTGGGGAAGGTCAAGGGTTCGGGGGACACTGGGGAAGTCGGGGGCCATGGAGGAAGCTCGCAGGGACTTGGGGAGTCCAAGGACTGGAGAGACACAGGGATCCTGGGACACATGGGGGCGGGGGGGCCAGTACAGGGCTGGGTCTTTCTCAACTGGCTGAACTAGTCACTGACCCAGTGGCTTGTTAAACATTTAGCATCTTGTGGTGTTGAGCTGCAATTGTTTTCCATCCACACCATTCAAGGTGAGGATGGTTAGCAAAGGGGTCTAGGTTAATCTGTGTTAATCTATATGTTGTGTCTGAAGGTGATTAAGGTCACAAACACAGCTTTTGTAAAACTCAGGTATCCTAAGAGAAGCAGGACGTTATATATATCTAGCTGAAAGTACTATCTGAAGTTGGTCTTCTGGTGCCTATCGATGACCTTCCGTTTATGATGTGTTCTTTTTCCGTTCTCTTCCATCCCTACCGACCGCCGCTCTTCATCCTGATCCCCCCCCCCCCACTGCTCTCGCTTTGAACTCCTGGCTCTTCAACCTGATCCTCTGCTCCTACTCCTACTCGTTCACTCTGGTCCCTACCGAGCCCCTTCCCCTACCCCCCTCCCCCCCCGTTCCCCCTAGTCCCTACCGACCGCTTCCCTCCTTCCTTATCCCCCCCCCCGCTCCCGGCCCAACCTCCCAGCTCTTAACATCCAAGGGTGTCAGAGCCTTCTTAGAATCTGAAGGAAATGTATAACTCCAGTTTATAAATTATGGTATTATTGGAAGAATTTATTTCACATACAGATTCTCCCCAGATGCTTTTAACAGCAGCCAATAGCTTATTTAGTCAATAAAATGACATTTTCTGCACATTGGGTTTTTGTACCAACAAAACTGAAATGTGTAGTGAAATACAGGAAAATCACTTTATTTTGCTTTTGTTGAACATTTTCTGTTGGCAGCAATTTATTTTCATAAAAGGGAGCTTTACAATGCATTATAATGCATGGTGTGGATTTTTACATTAAATACTTAATAAGATGTTAGTGTTTTAGTAGCTTTCAGAATGAAATTTCTAGGGGTTTTAAAATTAAATAACATCTTTGAATCAAGCAGAATGCAAATAAAAACTCACTGAAGTGAGAATCATTGCCCTGACTTGGCAAAGCAGCAATGGGTGCTTTGCTTCTACATCAAGTCATCCCTCTTTATAAATCCTGGCTTCATATACAGATCATTTCACTTCATGAAACTTCATTCAGTGCTTTCCAGCACACTTCTGTTTGCTGAGAAGAGGGAGCTGTTGCCCATGAAGAGCTTTCTATGCTGAACATCTGGATGGCCTTGCATTACAGGTGTTGATGCACTGTAACTGAATTGGACTGTGCAGCAGTTTGGAAGTACCAGCTCATCAGGAGGGTAGATGGGGATGAAGAGCTATTTGTTTAACATCTTTTGGTGTGTTGTTTAATTTGAAATTCTCACTATACTAATGATTTAAAATACAAAGCCACTCTATTGTTATGTATCAGATAGTATGTGATTAAATACCTGTGAGAAAATTAAATCTGTGTGATGAATGGGTGTAGGCTGAAGGTTAAGCTATTGTGAGAGCTGATGCTGAAATGATTATAGGAAAATATTACTTTGTTTAATTTATTTTGTTCCTAGAGATTTCACTCTGTACATTTAGACTGCCTTCTTTTTTTTTTTTTTTTTTTTTGTTTTTCTGTGTGTTTTTTTTTTTGTTTTTGAGAGCCTAAGAAGCAGCCCAAATGAGCATTGAAGAGCTTCTGGCTTCAGTTATACAGTGGTCCTCCTTTTTGTATATGTGCCAGACAGATCACATCTTGGCTCTTGTGGTTTGTTCATTCCTATGTGGTTCATGAGCCAGATTCAGAACTCATGTTTTGCTGTCAGTTGCAAACCATTGCAAGTTCATGAGTTAACTGTGATTTATCCAGTCATGGGATCAGAATGAGGATCTATTTATCAGTGTAATGCCTTTCCTACCTATGGTATTACACAAACAACAGGAGTGGTCTAGCTGGACCAAGATGCAACTATGAGTTAATTTTTCATCATTTCAGCAGGTAAGTCTCATTTTTGCTGCCCCTCTACATGGCTACTGTAAAATACAAAGTGATATTTAGAGATGCCTGTGTAAAGGGCTGTAGAACTCTGTGGTTTGTGTGAGAGTAAATACAACTGAGATGATAAAGGTAAAGTGATTATTAAACAGGACGAGAAACTGAATTTTAAAAGGCCAAAGTTCAGACTCTCTCTTTTTAAGCAGTACTAGTGAAGTGATGGTAAAGTATGGCTTAGAAATAAAAAAAAAGGAAGTATTTTTAAGCCTTCAGAACATTAAAAAAAAAAAAAAGTCAGGTTTTGAAACATGAATACCATAATGACAATCCAGGAATCTTAAACCTTATGTACTCCTGCTTTGTTTGGGTTTTTTTCCCAATAGTGCTTCAATTTAAAAAGCAAATAATTCTAATCAAAGAATAGATGGGAACAGTTTTGGTAGTACATTGGCCCATTTTGTACATTAGATTCTTGAATCTCTTAAAATGGTCTTTCATTGTGTCAAGCAAAATTTTTAGAAAGCCCATGTAATTACAAAGGCTATTTTTAGTAGAAATATAGAACAGTTGAGGTTGGATGGGACTTCTGGAGTTTTTCTAGTCCTCTATACTTGCTCAAACCAGAGTCAAGTACAAAAAGTTGCCCAGGACCACATACAGTTGATTTTTGAACAGGCATGCTTGGCTTTGAGTATCTTTAGTGGTAGTGACTCCATGTTTTCCAGTTTTTCACAGAATCACAGGATGATTTGTGTTGGGATGATGTTCCAAAACTGACAGTAGAAAAGATTTTTCTTGTTTTAATTTCTTATATTCCTCCTGGGCAGCAGAGTTTGTCTCCACCTGGCAGCAGCTATCTGGACCTGTGGCTTTCTCTATGGACTGCTGCACACAGTCAATACATTTTCCCTGCCCCTCTGCCAAGGCAATGCTCTGGACCAGTTCTTCTGTGAAATCCCCCAGATCCTCAAGCTCTCCTGCTCCACATCCTACCTCAGGGAACTTTGGCTTCTTGTGTTCAGTGCCTGCTTATAGTTTGTCTGTTTTGTGTTGATTGTGGTGTCCTATGTGCAGATCTTAAGGGACGTGCTATCTGCTTGCCCATGAGCATGAGAATTTTTCACTCGTGGGAAAATTGCCTCCTCCTATGCTTCAGTATATTCTTGCTGTCACTTAATTTTCATTACATACTGGAATATAAACCAGAAATGGGATTTCTTTGAGCTGCTGGGAATGTTCTCTGCCTCAGACTCTTGCTGGATAAAAAAAAGTCCATCAGCCTTTGACTAAGATACCTCTTGTTTAATGATTTAAGATGTTTTCTGTATGTTAGGGATTCTACAACTATGACTGCTCGTGATTTTCCTTATTTGTTTTCATATTTGTGTGTTCTCATAAGGCCTGAAATTTATCCCAGAGTGCAGGTCTGGATTCCAGTGCAATATAATTTTCAGGATAAAACCTGGGAATTTTGGGATTTGGAGCAATCAACGAGGTAGTACTCAGAACAATCAGTAAATTACCTTCCTGTTGATCGATATGTGTGTGTTATGCAAAAAAACTGGTCAGCAGGAAGGATTGCATGAGCTGCTGATGGACCCAGCCCATGACACTGAAGGCAAAAGGGACATACTCAATTCTGC